>JASPKZ010000813.1:470000-760000 GCA_030220185.1 Diploptera punctata
CATCTCCGAAAAGGTCGACCCACAAATCTTCTGCCTCGAGGAATGTAGTCAAGAATTTGTTTTGGTATTCTGTGACGATCCATGCTAGCCAATTGTTTCTACATTCTTGGAGGTATTCAGATATAGGTACGATGTTTAACTCTCTGGCTATTGTTGAATTTCATTGGTGGTCTAGAAGGCTATAACCTGCAGTTCGTCGCAGAAATTTCATCTCTGTGGCTGTAATATGACGGTCATCCTGAGTTCTGATGGTCCAAGCTTCACTGCCATAACAGATTATGAGTCTAGCGAGAACTTTATAGATTTCCATTCTTGTGTGTCTCTGCACTTTTGATGGTTTAAAAACTTGGTTGATAATTCTTAAAGCTTTATTATAGTTTTGTATTTTAAAGGATATATCACATTCCTCATTATAAGTTAGATTATATCCTAAGTATTTAAATGAATTAACTTGCTCTAATATTGAATTCTGAATACAAATTTTACTTCTTACTGGGAATTTCCCTTGAAAGGCTATGACTTTGGATTTTGTTGTTGATATTTCCATGTTAAATCGTTGGGCTATTATATTAAGATGATGAGTGGAATATTGTAATTCATCTTCATTATTGCCGAAAAGAGTCTGATCATCTACAGATATAATAAGAACAGTTAAGTCTCGTAGACTGCGATGGACAGGACATGTGCAACGAATGGGGAATGAAAGAATGCATGGAAGCTTCTTGTAGGAAAACCAGAGGGAAAACGCCCAGTTGTTAGACTAAGAATGAGGTGGGAGAATAACATTAATTATGATTTGAGGGAAGTAGATTATAAAGGGAATGACTGGAAAACATTAGCTCAGGATAGCTAATGTGTGCGCGGCCATGAACCTACGGGTTCGATAGTGCCAGTTGGTTAGTTAGTTATGATAATCCACTGGCTATTAATTTTTAATGAAATATGGAAAATGTTGAAGAATTGAATGATTTGTGACACTTAAATTTTAAGTCAACATTAGCCTCAACTACATCCGTAATAAAATCACAAAAATAACCTGTAAAGTTGGTAGGTCTTGGAATTTGAACTCGATTACCAATTTCATAACTATTACCTGAGTCAACCCGTTACATATATTTTATGTTTTATATTAATTAAGGTATATATATACTACAATTAATCTCTGAAGAGCAGAACAGGACTTACACTCATTCATCAGGTTTGTTGCATGTCACCCTGAGTCAGGCAATTGACACAGGTGGGGAGAAAGTAGGCGAAGTGACCCTTGTCCAGTACTAGGGTACAATCACGGCCATTAAATGTATGTACTGCAATAAATGCAACCAATATATCGAATTACTCTTACTCTTACTCACTGGCACTATCGAACCCGTAGGTTCATGGCCGCACGGACATAAGCTCTCCATACATCCCTGTCCTGAGCTAATGCTTTCCAATCATTCCCTGTATAATCTACTTCCCTCAAATCATAGTTAATGTTGCTCTCCCACCTCATTCTTGGTCTACCAACTGGGAGTTTTCCTTCTGGCTTTCCTACAAGAAGTTTCCATGCACGTCTTTCATTCCCCATACGCGCAACATGTCCTGCCCATCGCAGTCTACGGGACTTAACTGTTCTTATTATATCTGGCTTCCTATAAAGACCATGTAGTTCATTGTTATGTAGTCTCTTCTCCATTCACCTGTCTGTTCATCTCTCTTTGGTCAAAAATTTTCCTAAGAACTTTATTCTCAAATACTCGTAATCTCCTTTCCTCCCTTAAAGTAAGAGTCCATGTTTCGCACCCATATAATATAACTGGTAGAATAATAGTTTTATATATTTCAGCTTAACGTTTTTTTGAAAGGAGTTGGGACAATCAAAAGTCTCTGCAATGCATAATAGCATGCATTTCCAGAATTGAGCCTATGTTTAATTTCTTTGTGCATCTCATTCCTATTTGTGATTATTGTTCCTAAGTATTTGAATTCAGACAATTCCTCAAAATTTCCCTCATTTGTCATTAGCTGTCCATTTCCATTATATAATGTATTTCTACGTGTGACCATATATTTAGTTTTACTGATATTTACTTCCAGTCCTAATTTCTTAGTGTTACTCAATAGTGTGTGCGTGTTGGCCTTTAGTATCTCCTCGCTATCGGCCAGTAGTACTACATCATCAGCATAAACTAACAGCTTATTAATACCATTCAGTTGTAAGCCTTCCTCATTCTCTAAAGATTTGATGGCATGCTCTAGTACAAAATTAAATAGTATATTACTTGTACTAAAACAAAGGGACAATATTCTAATGATTTTCGGGGAATTCAGAAACTACTACGATATTACAAAGGATTCTTAAAACGTTAAAATGTTCTACTAGTACGAAAAGCTGAACAAATCAAGAGTGATAAGTATTCAGAGTGTTAATATATGAACAATGATATGTAGAAAGTTTAAAGCAGTATTCTTAATAATATAACTATTGTCACAATAATGACAGGTCCTGAGTGACCGTCCTGCAAATTTATGAGTCAAAAGTAATTTTATTGCGTATATGGGGAAGATTTAGTAAAACTAGTTAGAAGATTATTTTTATTGTATATAGGCCTACGATTCTATAGCCTGCGTTGGGCTGGAAATCCGGCACGAATGGGGTATGAAAGAGGGGAATGGAAATTTCTTGTAAGAAATCAGAAGGAAAACGCCCAGATGGTAGGCCAAGAATATGGTGGGAAATTACCATTAACCATAATTTGAGGGAAGTAGATTATACATAAGATGATTGGAAAACAATAACTCAGTATAGGAATGTATGGAGAGCTTATATCTGCGCGGCGGTGAGCCTACGGATTCGATAGTGCCAGTGAAATATTTAGTTAAAGAATTCTACAGCAAATAATAATAACAATAGTATTAATAATACTTCTTCTTCTTCTTCCGAATGCAGTATTGGGTGATGATGCCCGTTCTGCGACTACAAAAACTGATCTTTCCATCGGTTGAAGGGTCTTCCGAGGTCTCTTTTGCCTTTAGGGTTGAGGTGGTAAATCATCTTTGGTAAACGGGAATTTGACATTCTCTGGACGTGTTGGAACCATTTAATCTGATAATTTTGTATATGTTCAACCATTTCCCTACTATTCCACTGCATCCTTATAACAATACTAATAATAATAAATATAATAATAATAATAATAATAATAATAATAATAATAATAATAATAATAATAGTAATAATAATAATAATAATAATAATAATAATAATAATAATAATAATAATAATAAACCCTCATGGTATCTTTACCTTGTCGTGGTGGAGTGGCTTGCGTGCTTAAATGATCCTGAGAGCTATGCCGGCGGTAGCATTGCTGCCGATAGGGTTACCCATGCCGGACTGGTCGAAGGTGATAAGCCAGACAAAAAACGTACCTTGGGCGAAAGAGTGACGATCTTTCACCGTAAAAATACAACCGTCAAGAAATGCGGACATGGGTTCATCTGGGGTGTATGGACAGCTTATATCCGCGCGGCCATGAACCTTCGGGTTCGATAGTGCCAGTGAGTAAGTAAGTAAGTAAGTAAGTAAGTAAATAAAATAATAATAATAATAATAATAATAATAATAATAATAATAATAATAATAATAATAATAATAATAATAATAATAATAATAATAATAATAATAATAATAGACAACTCACCCAAATTACATTTGCTTAAGATTTGGTTCCGGGGGCACGCCGTAGCGTAGTGGTTAAGGCACTGAGCTACAAGCCGGAAGGTCGAGGGTTCAAGTCCCGGTGGGGTCAGGATTTTTAAACTGACCCAAACCTTCTGGCGGCACTATGGCCCTGGGGTCGACTCAGCCTCTAACAGAAATGAGTACCAGACGCTTGTTCTGGGGGTAAAGGCGGCCGTCACGCAGGGCTGACAACCCGGCTGACATCAAGTGCCGATTGTCCAGAAATAGTGGGAGCCTTAACCTCCTACTGCCCCAAGTGGGATTACTTTACTTTAAGATTCGGTTCCAAAAGGTCACGTTTTAAACGAGATTCCAAACGCGTGTGATCTTAAAACAGATTATATAAACTAAACTCTTGCATTTCACCATGCTGTAGTTCACATTATTATTATTATTATTATTATTATTATTATTATTATTATTATTATTATTATTATTATTATTATTATTAGGCTATATGAGAGGTGTTGAAGTAGAGAAGTTTAATTAAAGGCTCAAACTTCACAAAGCTGTAATTTCAAGCTTCATTTGAAATGCAAAGTGCAATAAAATATAACTAGGTTCTCATTAATTTGGCTTTTACAAAGAGCTAGATCCAGTGAGAACCAAAATTATTTTAGAAAATCAAAGTATAGAACAGGTGTCTAGTTTCAAATATTTGGGCTGTGATGTTGGCTACAATGTGGAAAGAGATATTGACTCCAAAATAAATAAATTTCAGACGGTGTGTGGAACAATACAGAGAACATTCAAAAATAAAATTAGAAAAGAAACCAAGATAAAAATGTATAATGTTATGGCGGTTCCCACAATATTGTATGGATGTGAAACTTGGGCTCCAGTGAAAGACAGAAGGATAGAATACAGGACGGCAGAGATGCGGTTCCTAAGACAAGTAAAAGGATGTACAAGACTTGATAGAATAAGAAAATGAGGATATAAGAGAAGAATTGAAAGTACAGCCTTTGTTGGATAAAGTCACGAATTACAGACAGAAATGGATTGATCACATGGATGGAATGAGCAAGGAGAGATATCCATTGTTAGCCAGAAATTATCAAGCAAGAGGAAGGCGTGATGTTGGAAGACCTAGAAGACGTTGGGCTGATGCAATATGAAGTCGGAACGGGCAATTGCCTAATCCTTGGAGTGATGATGATGATGATGATGATGACAAAGAGCTTTAAATTGCAAATTGGCATCAAACTCTGTATTCTAGGCAAACAAACATTCTATGTAACAACGCTAAAAAATCAGTCCAAAATAATTTGACCGAAACTTTAAATCTTCAACCAAACATTATTCATAGTAATTAGATTGGCTGACAACATGTTCCTAATACCTTCATTTCAACATTCTATCATTTCTATTTAAATGCATCAAAAACCATTCTGGTACAAAGAAAACTGGGAGACTTTCAGAACTGGTTCAATGATTCCATGCATCTGAATATTTTATTTATTTTTCAATATTTCTGACCTCCATCCTTTTGCAAGATTTGCGCTATACTTTTTCTGTAACTTAATAAGCCCATGGGGAGGATCATTGAATCACACATTGTACAGATACACAGTGGCGATACTTCCTGAATATGTGGTTAAAAGTGCGCTTGGGCCACAGCTGAAAACAGCACATGATAAAGAAAATAAAGAGAATATAACTACATCCAAGGAGAAAATTTAACATTCTCTACTCTTAGGTAATAGAACCGCATCGCCGGAATAGAAGGCAGGTGTTATACCGACCACAAAACGAGACGATCGCTTCTGTGTTCTTTTTATTTCTTATAATATTTCTCTAACCAGGCAAAGGCTATCAGCTTTTCATTAGTTTCTATTGAATTGCACATATGTTTTCCCTGGTTAAGTAAATACCCTAGTATTTTAACTTTTAAATTATTATTATTACATTTTTAATGTATGACTGCATAATTTCTGAGATGATGGTAAACAATTTGTTAACTGCTTTGATGAAACAAGAGCCTATCAAAAGAAAAATGCTATTAATACATTTAGGCCTATTTCTTCCGATCGGAAGGCAGGTGAAGAGTGACAATTAGGTCTACTGAACCAATCTATGTTCGTCTCTACCTTTCAACTCGCTTGCGTTCTCTATCTTCCTATCATAACCTAATTTTGTTTCTCTACATTCAACAACTCATTCTTCCTTTATTTCAGCTACATGTATTTGGAATATCCGTCCTCTTGTATCAAAGACTTTTCAACCGAAAAACAGATCAAATAAATCCACAAAATATTTTAAAATTCTTAAGAAACGGTTCCGAAAGAGATATATAAATTCTATACAAATAGAATTTATTGAGGAAGACTGCCACAACAGGTACAAAATGTTAGGTAAATGTAAAGTGATCCCACTACAGGCCTCAGGAGGCCCTTGGGGTAGTAGGAGGTTTAGGCTCCCACTTTTTCTGGATAATCGGCACTTGATGTCAGCCGGTGTTATTTTTTTTCTTAAATAGTAAACATTTTTAAACAACATTTTAATGTAATCATGTTATACTGCAGGATTAATTTCAATTATTTTATAAATTGCACTTAATGTTTCATCAAATGTGTAAAGTGTCATTAATTTAGTTACCCAGCCTATTCATAACTGTAAATAGACTATGTGATTTAACTCTAGTGAACTGGAAGAAAAGTAGGTCTTACAATAGGTCATATCAGTTGAAGGCTATTAAATTATTATTAATTTTAATATTAATTGTTTATTGTTTTGTCTTCGTTTAAATAGTTCAACAACTCCTATTTATGCTACGAAGCATTACCATGTTAGGGATCGGGAAGGGGGGGGGGTTATTTTCACGTGGAAATTTCCCAGCAGGTCTGACGGTTCTTTAAGGTGGTAAGACGAAATCGGAAGCGTATGCCTGACAACTTTCTCCCTTTGGAGTCGAACTTTACACCCTTATAGGCATTTGAATACTTTGAGGCCCCATTTACAATTGTTGCTTCGATTCCCAAAGAGTTATGGAAGGATTAAGTTGAAATAATGAAATATTAAATAGGCTATTAGAAAAATTAAATTAGTTACCACCATATACTTAGAAGTCATTGTCTACAATATAAAATATATAAATTTAGTATGTAATTTTTTAAAGGAAGTTTTAAAATAATTTATAAGCAATTTTGTCCATTAGAGACTTTTCGTCAAAGTAACATAATACAATAACATTAATATATAGCATACATAATAACCTTTACAATATCATAATAACTGTCAGATACATGTATGAAATATCATCGGGACCCTACACAATTACATTTGTTATTCAAACCACACATTCGTTGTCAGTGAAGTTTTCCTTCCTATTCCTTATCTCTTCTTTTTTTCTTTTTTTCGTTTCTCGAAATAAAAATTATTTAAATAGAGAAAAAACTAGAGCTTACAGAATTTTACTTTGAAATTAGTTTTTTTATGTAAGAATGGAAGAGAACTATTGATCTAACGAACAAATCACTATACAATTCCTGACTAAATAACTATTTTACATTAGGGCCTATTAGAGTTTGGATGTTGTAGTAGTAGTAGTAGCAGCAGAAGTAGAGAAACAGTAAAAACTTTTACATATACTTTTCATCAAATAAAAAACAGATTTCGATGCTGGCAATCTGTTTGGATGCGTTTGATCAGTCATTAAGGAAAACTCTAGGTTTGAATTTATTAGCACTTCATTTTATAAGTAATAACTATTTTCTAATTAATTCAATTTATGTAGTTATTATTCAAGAAAATGAAAATATTTGCAGTTCTTTTTACATCAATTAAATCAGTTATGCCAAGAATATAATTTTAAAATAGCAAAAGAAAAAACAAAAATAATGGCATTTTGGGGAAATGAACATATAAGATCAAAAATCATATTAGACAACAATCCTCTGGAAAAAGTACATTTTAATTATTTGGATTGTAATTTTACTATAAACACAAAAACGGAAAGAGACATGCATATGAAACTGTCGTATTTTTAAATTATATGCCAAACTATACATAAAACATAAAAGAACAGAACAAGAAGAGAAACTAGATTGAAGTTTTATAAAACATTGGCAGTTCCTGCATACTTTATGGGAATGAAACTTAGGTAATGACCAAAAAATTACAAAGTAGAATACAAAGCGTAGAAATGAACTTCCTTAGAAGAACAAAAGACTGCACAAGATTGGATCGGATAAAGAATGAAGATATAAGAACAGAGTTAAATATATACCCATTGAATTATAAAATCAAAGAATATAGAGAGGAATGGTTTAGACATGTAGAAAGAATGAATGTAACAAGATTACCACAAGCAGCATTCAACTACAAGCCAAGAGGTTCAAGGAATGTAGGAAGGCCAGTGAAAAGATGGACAGAACAACTGTGAGGCAGAACAGGCAATTTTTGCCTAGCCCGTGAAGTGAAGAAGAAGAAGAAGAAAGAAGAAGAAGATTAAATTTAAAATCGATTGCATTTACAAAAAGACATGAGGCTATAAACAATAGACTACACAACCTATTGGTATAGGCCTACATCCTAGACTCTATAATGATTAATGAAATAAAGTGCAGCCTACATAAGAGTTACTTAAATTTTGAATATCACATATGCCAATAATGACAATGCAGAATGGATATAAAGTTAATCATTTTAAGCATTTAATCAATGAATAGGCCTAATATTTGTAGCACTAAATATCGATTTATAATCTGCCCAAGATTTATAATCTGCCTAAACCTACACTTGTCTTGCAATAGAAATTAAAATTGTTAGGGCCTATAATCGTAAATCGTAAAAATAGCTGTACAATTAATAAACACCATTGTAGTGTTCAAAACTAGTCTAGATATTCTTCCTTAGAGAGTTGCTTGTTAGATCACTATTGCTCCCAGGCTACAGTTGTGTTACTTATATCTTACGTAGAAAATATGAAAATTTGCCTAACACCTAGTAATGACGATATGATTGAATAGTTGGAAATACAATGTGCTGTTCTTATCATCAAACAGGTTTTATAAGTTTTACATTGGAAAGCAAATCAAAGGACATTTCTTACAACAATAGTACTTCAACTTGTTTACAACCACAAACGTGATTTCTTAAAATATGTCAAATTTAGTTTGTTATAGAAAAAGAAATTCTCAATGTCGCAACCAGTCTGTAAATGTAGATAAATAAGTGCAACAATTATTTTATAAATTTTAATAATAAAAAACTGTATTAAATTCATTTAATTGTTGTATCTGTTTATATCACTCTATAGAGATCCTGAATAGGGTGCATCAGCCGGTTACTTTGCACATTTGTCACTTACAGAGGTGGTCGATCATCCAGCCAGTGCAGAGGGTGACTTGTGGTCAACATGTCGAGTCCCTCAGCCGTTATAGCAGATTTCCTCAACTTGGAGTCGATACTTACTGTAACTATTTAAATTCCTTACAATATTGGGTGACGAACGGTCCCCTACTAGCCAAAATTCCATGAGAAAACTTCTCCCAAGGAGACTCGCGTACCATAGCTCTGCAAAAACACACGATTTAATCAGCTAGTTCGCGTTTTACTTTAAAATGGGGATCCAAAACAGTTATTCATCTGCTAATTTTGTAGTTGTTTTCTATTTTTTTAATTATATCCCTATAGTTAAATTTGACATTCTTACAAAACGAAATATAGGTCTAGATTATCTCACTTTTCCATGACAAAAATTTCATTTCACCAGATCTTTATACTCATATCCATTTCGTCCCATTTTATTTCATCTGGTTCTGTGATGTTGTGACAGGTCTGGTCAACCAGTATCCTTTTGTATAAGAGACCTTCATCTCATTCCTCGAACTGACATTACATGGGCACTACTAGACAAATTTTCTTAACAAAATATAAGATAAAAGGAATGTTGTCGGTGCTAATTTATTGTCATTATAGGGCTACTATTGTAACAATGTTGTTAGGGAATAGTGAACGTGGCATCTGGAGAGGCAGATTAAAACATTACTTAAAGGGCCTATACTTACTTACTTACTTACTTACTTACTCACTGGCACTATCGAACCCGAAGGTTCATGGCCGCGCGGACATAAGCTCTCCATACATCCCTATCCTGAGCCAATGCTTTCCAATCATTCCCTGTATAATCTGCTTCCCTCAAATCATAGTTAATGTTGTTCTTCCACCTCATTCTTGGCCTACCAACTGGGCGTTTTCCCTCTGGCTTTCCTACAAGGAGCTTCCATGCACGTCTTTCATTCCCCATACGCGCAACATGTCCTGCCCATCGCAGTCTACGAGACTTAACTGTTCTTATTATATCTGGCTTCCTATAAAGACCATGTAGTTCATTGTTATGTAGTCTTCTCCATTCACCTGTCTGTTCATCTCTCTTTGGTCCAAAAATGTTCCTAAGAACTTTATTCTCAAATACTCGTAATCTCCTTTCCTCCCTTAAAGTAAGAGTCCATGTTTCGCACCCATATAATATAACTGGTAGAATAATAGTTTTATATATTTTCAGCTTAACGTTTTTTGAAAGGAGTTGGGACATCAAAAGTCTCTGCAATGCATAATAGCATGCATTTCCAGAATTGAGCCTATGTTTAATTTCTTTGTGCATCTCATTCCTATTTGTGATTATTGTTCCTAGGTATTTGAATTCAGCCACTTCCTCAAAATTTCCCTCATTTGTCATTAGCTGTCCATTACCATTATATATTGAATTTCTACGTGTGACCATATATTTAGTTTTACTGATATTTACCTCCAGTCCTAATTTCTTAGTGTTACTCAATAGTGTGTGCGTGTTGGCCTTTAGTATCTCCTCGCTATCGGCCTGTAGTACTACATCATCAGCATAAACTAACAGCTTATTAATACCATTCAGTTGCAAGCCTTCCTCATTCTCTAAAGATTTAATGGCATGCTCTAGTACAAAATTAAATAGTAGAGGAGATAGTGCATCTCCTTGCTTCAACCCATTCTGGATTTCAAAAGTGTCTGAAAACTGTTTGCCTACACGCACCCTACTCTTTGAGCCATTTAGACACATTCGTATAAGTCTAACTAACTTTTTAGGAATTCCGAACTCCAGCAGGATACTATATAACTTCTCCCTCTTAATTGAATCATATGCTTTTTTGACTTAAAGGGCCTATATCTTCTCCATTTTTGTATCAAGTATTATTACGGCTTGTGTCCACGGCTGTGGTCTTGATGTAGCGTGCTGACTTGTCACGCAGCAGGCCCGGGTTCGATCCCCCGTCGGGACAGTTTCCTGGGCGAGGTTTTTATCGGGGTTTTTCCTCACCTGTAAGACAAATATCAGGAAACTTTACGGCAAAAACGGTCCCCGAAATCATATGGCCATCGCAATCATCATCATTCATATTCATCTTAGGTTAAGCTTAGGATTAAGGACTCTCCTGGCGCACCACTATCATCATCATCACCCATTATATCATCGGGGCAACGTAACTCCACCTTCCAGGCGCCCCAACCTCAGAAGTGGGTTACAATTACGCCAATGCCAGGAGAGAACACTAAACATGTCCAAAAGCACAAACTGATGCATTAAAAATATATATTACGGTTTGTTAAAGTACTGTGTATAGAATCATACAACGGTTTAATAAGTAGTAGGGCCTATATCATTTTAATAAGTCAGATTTTTCAATTCAAAATATCAGGCAATTTGTAAATAGGCCATCTCATTAGGACAAATTGTTATTCTTGTACACTCCGAGACATTAAAAGTTATTGTGGACTTGTAAACACAAAGGAAGGTAGTACCAACTTGTCATGTCGTCTATGTTATTTAGCCCACTTAAGGTTTGAATTAAATTACACAAAAATGACATATATGTAGATCATAAGACCTTATACTTCGCGCACTGTTAACTAGCGGTTGAGGAACGTTATTCATTTGTCGTCTTATAGCCTAAGGGTTACCTCTCGCTCTACATTCAAACCCCCTAGTATAGAACTAAAAGAAAATGTTGTCTCTGTTGATTGTATCAGTGTTGAGATAGTTCCTATTGTGTGCTATACGCGTTAACTTTGCATCAGTTATACTTTTTTTTAAAACTTAGAATAACTTATAAGTACATTTGAAATGCCTCTTCACTAATAACAGATGAGTCGATATTTTATTAAGTCAGTTAATAGTACCAATTCACCTTTTGTTTCCCCAATACGACAATGACGTCACGGACTCGTCAGTTTAGAGCGCGCGAGCTATAACTCTCTTAAGCTTAATATATATGATATACTATTCTATAGTAATTATGCCCGAGGGCAGGTCTTTCACTGCAATAATAGCATTTTAATGCTATGCTTTGCAGATTTACTAAGGAATTATAGGTGTGATAGCTTCCCATTGCTTTCAACACCGGTGATGGATGATGATGAAATGATAAGGATAATGATGGTGGCCGGATGATTTTCGGGGACCGTTGGGCCCTAAGCTTCCTGATATTTGTCTTACAGGTGAGGAAAAACCTTATCCAGGAGTCTGTCTCGACCGGGAATCGACAAGGGTGAGAAGGCAGCACGTTACCTCGAGACCACAGCGGTGGGCATTTATATTATATAGCCTACTAATTCTAAGTATTTTAGACTATAACTTATAGTCTAAGCAAGTTATTATTTCTATCTTACATAGATTATCTTATGCATTATTTTGCGCCTCAAATTTTGATATTCAATTCTGCTCTCTCTTCTACTTTCTTCTTCCACGACTTCATTCTAGATTTTTTAAATCTATTTTTCGATCTAACTATCTTAATATAGGCCTACTTCATATTTTATGATTTCTTATTTCTTCCTGATATTTATTCTATTATATTTTATTACATTCTTTATTGATGTAATTCTTATTATAAAGGTAATGTGACCCCTTAAAGGTCTTAAGAGGCTCTTAGGGTACTAGAACGTTAAGGCTCCCTCCCACTTTTCAAGACAAACCGCACGACATGTCAGCCGGGTTGTCAACCATGCGTGACGGCCGTCTTTACCCTCGGAACATAAGTCTGGTACTCAATTCGTTAGAAGCTGAGTCGATCCCAGGGCCATGATGACGTCACAATTCTTATTATTTAGTCTGCTAATTTCAGATGTCTAATTACACGTATTTAGCGTTACAGTAGTGGATGGTTGTCCCGCGCCGTAGCCGAGTGGTTAACGCAATAAGTCATGGCACAGAGCTACGGGACTTGCGCTGGTTCTAGTCGCCATGGGGGAAGAAATTTTCTCAAGGAATTTCGGCCAGTATGGGACCGGTGCTCACCCAGTATCGTGAAGCATTTGGATAGCTGCAATAAGTATCGAGTCCAGGTTGAGAAGACCAGTTATAACGGCTGGGGATCCGACATGCTGACCACATGTGACCTCTGCACTGGCTAGATGATCGTCTACCTCTGTGATTAACACATGTGGGTGTGAGACCAGCAGTCGGCTGGTAGGCCAAGGGCCTCCTACGCCTGTCGCGCTTGGAGTAGTGGATAGTTCATAGAATTGTTCAGTTTATGAGTTAGCGTTTAGTCTATTCTAAATGTAATACAATTTTATATGCCTATAATTATGAATACCCTACTTTAATTTCTATATTAAGTGGAGAAAACTTCAATTTTTATCCATATCCAATGCCCTTGATATAACATTTGTATATTGTACTCGAAATAAAAATGTCCTTTATAATTCTATTATTATTTTTTCTAGATTGTTTCTGATGTTCAACATGCAATTTTAAATGACTATTTATCTCATGCCACAAATGGGAGTCAATGACCAATCGTGTTTCAATGATTTCTGTTTTACAACCAATAATAGTCGTGTTTCACGAAATATTTATCAGTGTTAAATTTACCATATTAAAGGAAGCTCCTCCTTTTTAATATTCTGAACAGGTCTGACCATTATTTTGCAGTGGCTGTGCCTGCAAGAAATACGGCTACCAGATTTAGATAGTGCATAGATGTCAACACATAGCGCTTGCAGGAGTTAATATAAAAACATTTGTAGCAATTTATTATACCACCAAAAAAAGAAACCACTGTTTGTACTTTCTTAAATGTATTTTTTCCCAGGTAATAATCCAGAAAAATATAATTGTCATATTTACATCATACGACATCAGAAATGAATTAATATACAGTTTGATGTGTTTCATTTTTTCTCCACTAGAGAGCATTATTACAATATTGTGTTCCTTTGGCAATAAATAGTATGATCTGGTTACATTGATAAACAAAAGAAGCAGATGAAGCGTACCTATCGTTTCTCATTTGTTTTCAAACATCGCCGTTTACATTAAATATATAAATATTTTTAAATACCTATAGTTAAATAATGATTTGTGAGTAAACAGCTTAATTTTATTCGTTAAATAGTCCTAACAAATGCCACTCTTGATTTCCAAATTCTCTAGATAAATTCACTCCTCACTTCGTGAGTCGTGAATTTATCGATAATTTGGAAATCACTCGTGGCATTACTTATGATAAAGATGTAGGGCTGGAGTATTATGGAATTAATTAAAATTAATCGCTAAGTAAAATATTGGGCAGGTTTTGCTACTGTATATGAATCTTATTATTTACAAGTCATCATCTCACTGATAAAAATAATAACGACTTTTTGGTGATGATAAAAACCTGTCCGAGATTACCGTATGTAATTTGATATTGTGCATCGCTATTCATTTTTTTAAAAATAGGAACAAATGAATTACTTTCAAAACTCAATGACGGCAGTTTTATGTCCGCCCAATGACCTCTACAATGATACGTCCTAAAAATATTATAGGCCTAATATGATAAAAGCACTAACTTATCTCAATTTTAAAGTTGAGGTTTATAACATTCTAAGGAAATAAATCATATTTGTATCCAATGAATGACCAGTCATTCTTTTTTTTTTTGACAAGAACAACATATTTTCATTAAACAAAATAGCATAGGACCTATTATGAAGCGAGGTTGGGAAATGGTTTATACAGAAGAGAAGAAAATGTTTAAAAACCGAGCGATAGCGAGATTCTGTAAAATACTTCAGAAACATGCATTGTACATTATTTTTTGCGCGATGGTATTTTCAAAATAATAAATAATAGTAAAATAATAACATCTTTATTGGAAATATTTTCGTTCATTATAAACAACTGACTAACGTTAACAGTGTGGGCAAGAATTATTAGTTGAAATTACAGGAGGCCGTGACACCAATCTAGTCATAAAATGGCGGCAAGTTCGTATTTATTGTTTTATACTGTTTCAAATAAAGTTTAGTTAATTTAAAATGCAGTGATTTGTTTCTTATAATGTATACTAACACTGCCTTTTGGATATTTTTTATATATACATTGTAGCCTATGTAGCATAGGGTTACATAAAGGTTAGTGGTTTTACTTCCCACACGTGATTTGTAATTTGTAATATTATAGTGCAGTTATTTTATTACAGTATAGTTATTTAAGTTGGCAACCCCGAAATGTAGGAAGTTGAACTTTCAATCATGGTCGCCATTTGTAAGTACGACAAAGCACACTATCGCGCAAAAAATGTGTTTGTTTTTTAATGTATTTATCTTATTTATAAATAATTTACCCAACTTATTAAGTTATCAATAAACACATAAAAATAAAGCTCAAATTAATTTAGTTATTAAATCATTATCAAAATTAGATTACGAAACTGAAATTGAGCGACAGTGTCACGCTAAACATGTGACACCAGTATTCCTTTTGCTTTACTATTAACATCAATTAGTAATATAAAATGATCAAATCATCTACTCTATTAACTTTACCTTTGCTACAGTTTGGCACATGTGTTTGAATTCTAGAACATAATTCTTCCCTTCCACGTTACGTTGGGCAGGGAATTCCTCGTGAAAATATGATTTAGTTGTAAGACTGAGGGGCGTTCAATTGTTGTTATTGTTATTATACAGCATTGTTTTGGTGGTGATTGACGCTGATTGGTTAAAAAAGGGGGAAGAGGAGAACACCAGTCTGTGTAGTGAAGGCAAGAATGCATTAACACTGCATTTTTTTGCTGCCAAGCTGTAGGGGCCTACTTAAATATATTCACTAAATTAGAATACGCGGTGAGGTTCGGCATCCTAAGATTTAAACTGCCAAGCGGTGCCATAGCTGTTACATTATCTTATTTAATGTCTGTCTTTAAAATATATGATAAGTAGAGTCGTAATTCAAATCTGGGTGTCAATAGACCGACCAATTTTTCGCAGAGACTTCTTGTTTTCAAGCTTGAGGATTTATTATTAAATCTATGGAAGGGGACCCAAGGCAATATTTCCCTTCCGAATAAACCTATACTCAAAATTTTTTACGTCCTGAAGAAACCATCGACTCCGTCCAGGTTCAAACCCACGAACGCTGGAACCAGAGGCGAGAATAGTAACCACTAGTACACCAAGGCCGACAGGTACCGCCTCAATAAAATGTTTTTCATATTACACTGTCTCATTTATGACAATGAAACGGAGTTACATAGATATTTATCGGAGCATTTTAGAAGCAGACATAAACTTAGGTCTTTTATTCGCTCAAGTACTGAACATGTCAATATTTGAAATATTTTCTGTCAATTTTAGTAACTATCAGGTAACAGATACAATTATTTGTTTGTCTTCTCGTCCCAAGTGTGTCCCGCTGATTACACGATAACACAACTGTTTGTATTAGCCGCCATTTTGGTTTAACTTTAATTGGGCAGAAAAAACAAAACAAATTAAATTAGAACCTAACAGATTAATTGTAGTTTTCGTTACGCCAGGCTGTAAATTAATTGGAATAAGGGGATAAACCATCTAACTGCCCTAATTGTTTTAAATTAGATAATGTGCCTTATGAAATTGCTGGCCAAAATTTTATTTGACATCTCTCGGAAAATTGTGTTTTTTAAAACTGAGGAAAATTAATGAACTGAAGACAAAGCGGGAAGGACGCTTTATGTCACATTCATTTTAAAGATAAACTCAAAATAATGAATATAGTCATTTTTACATAATTGTGAATGCCACATGGAAGAGGGATAGCATATGTAATTAGTTATGTATGGTACATGGAATAGTTACTAGTAGAAGACAGCTGAAAAAAATACGAAAAAATAGGCCTATATCAAATTTATAGACGCTTACATATTATAATATAACATTATGTATCTTTTATTCAGTCTCCTCAACTGTCGAGACTTATAAAACATTGTAGGTCTTTCGGGTCCAGTCCCATCCTCAGCAGAATTGTATATGTTACTGTGCAGGTACTATCCAGGCACCTAGTGTAACACAGAATAGAATAGATTTTTAGAATATAATAGAACTGATTTAATTTAGCCTCTGCTGAGGATCGAACTGGTCCCGAAAGGCCTACAATTTTAATAGTTTCAACAGTTGAGGATACTGAATAAAAGATAGGCCTACATAATTTTATAGATTTTTATTATAATTTTGTAATACTCTAGAACACCTCATTGCAGTCGTTTCATGAATTGATTAAAGAGATCACACTGCAGGCCTTATGAGGTCCTTGGGTGGTCCGAGGTTAGATAGATAGACAGATAGATAGAAGGAAAGCTCTGCGGCCATCACTTAAGTGTTGGCGGTGAGCGATCCATTTTGGTTCTCCTTAATAGGTAGAACCCCGGGTTCCTGTAAAATACATTTGCCCCGGTTTAAATCTTAAATTTAAAATTGAAGTTAATTAGCAGAGTGAAGTCGGAAGCGGACCTTTTGGGGTTCTAATCCAGCATTTGCTCTTTGGATTGAGGGAAACCGCTTGAAACCTCATTATTTTACCTGGCAGAGTTAAGGCCTCATTCGGAAGTCCGAGATTAAGGCTCCCACTTTTCTATGTAATCGTGACGAGAAGTTAACGTCATTGTGAGTTTAGGGTGACAGCTGCTGTTACGTCTTTCTGGTATTCATTTCTGTTAGAAGCTGAGTCGACCCCAGGACCCATGATGCTGCCAGAATATTCAGCATGTTCAAAAATACTACCCCATCCGGTCTCAAACCTGCTAAGTTGTGCCTTGGATATAAGTTGGCTCTGCATTTATATTGTTGTGTATAGTCACGTGTATTCGAAAGAAGTTCGCTCAAGTTTTAAACGAATTATGAAATTATGATTAAATATGAAAGTAATGAAAATATGTAACCATTAGAGTTTGATTGATGCTACCCCGAGACTACAGGGGTTGACATGTACATTAATTCAAATAAAAAAAGTTCGTGGCACAAGCGGTTAGTCGCTCCTCTCTCATCGCTGGGGTCCCAAGAACGAGTCTCGGCCACTCTATGTGGGTTTCGTGGTGGACGGAGCTTGGCCAGGTTTTTCTCGAGGTTTCTCCCGTTTACCCCTGCCACAATTTCATTCCACCATCTCTCCATACCCATCTCATCGATTTCGTTTCATTTCAATCATTTGCCCCTGCGATGATGTTTCAGGCGTGGTTGGCCGGCACCCTTGCCATTCACATACCTCTATATAGCCTATACTGCAGGGATTCATCTCATCTCATCCCTTGATCCGACCCTGAGTTGGACACGAGTTGAGAATATTTATTTTTTTAAATAAATTTCTACAAATAACATAATATAAATCATCATCATCATCATCACTCCAGGGATTAGGCAATTGCCCGTTCCGACTTCATAATGCATCAGCCCAACGTCTTCTAGGTCTTCCAACATCACGCCTTCTTCTTGCTTGATAATTTCTTGCTAACAATGGATATCTCTCCTTACTTTTCCATGAAGCTTCTCAGTAAGATAAATGTCTCCTGGAAGCGTTACGAGCGGTTCGCAGGACAAGGATGGTGGAAGGGCTGCTTCCTCTGAGCCTCCAAACATGCTCCTCTGGGTATCCACCCCCCAAGAGAGGGCTGCTTCTTCCGCTCTTCAAGCCTTACAAGTTTAGCTGTGCTATTCCTTGTCGCCCTGTTGACCGTTGAAGACTTGACGAAGATGTGGCCGTCCAATATGGATACAGACGCCGTTCCTTCGTTGTGAGCTATACTTAGTTCCCCTCGCCTCTTACCCACCAGCAAGATTAACCTAAGTCAATCTTCCCCAGTAGAGTCGTCTGGTTCATCGGGTACTAAGCCCCCCCCCACCACGTCAAGGTGATAGCTCCTGGGGGGTACAATATAAATACTAAGCTATTGAGTAGGCAGATACTGCTTTTATTTAACGACATTAATTAAAATCTCAAGTTATTAATGATGCAATTCAAATGTGGGGTGAAAGGGCAGAAAATGTTTGCTCATTGGCTTCTTATTTCAGATTTGAGGTTCTTTGACGTGTATCAAACTTACGACACGGAACCCTTGGGTTTACTTCCTTTCTAAAGGAAGCCATGTTTACGATTGATTTCTACGAACTTAATTCATTTACCCTCAGAAGGTTTTTAACCTACGAACCTCGGAACCAGAGGCAAGAATGTTAACCGCTGGTCCACAGGGATTGATATACTGTGCACATAGCCTATTGATTACAATAAAAAATGACGAATGCGATGTGACCTCTGATTGTCAATAAATAAGGATTGAATGAAAATAACAAACATTCGTTATTGTTTAGAAATTTTAACAAAACACTCAGCTATAGGCTATAGTAAGGCACTTGTTTCTTGAGATTACAGGCCTCTCTTGTAATGAAGGAGCTTAAACTCTTGCCTCTAGTCGTCTTTTGTTTTAAAGTGTTTTCACAAGAGCATCTAAGAGCTTGTTCCTTTATATATCCAATCAATAACTTTTTATATTGCACCTTTTATGTTATGTTATTGTTGTGTTAGAATCTTACAATATGTGCTATTTCAGTGCTTACGTCTCGCTATTAGAATTTTTAAAATTTCGTAATTTACTAATATCCATCCATCTCTTAAATACATGCTTCATTAATATTAACTATATGAAAACTAAGTGAGTCGAAACGAAAATCAGCCTAAAGTTAAAGAATTAATGAACAGTTAATAATCATCACTAAGTTAGGTGATGCCACAGATCATCGGATGCGAAACTAGGAGAAATAGAGGTGTGGTTTTAGTGGAGATGTGTGTAGAGGTGAATGTACTCGTTTCTTCATATCATTCTATGTTGGTTACAAAAGCATTTCTCTCATTTTTTACCAGTGTCTGGAATTGTATAATGGCTCTGCAATTAGTTTTATTAAAATTTATTGCCGAAGTGTGGAATTTCTAGAACATAGATTTTTATTGATAAGTTCTATTTTAATATATCTTAATTTGACTTTATTTAAGTAAATATTTAATTATTTTTTAAATTATGAGAGTCAATGTTTTTGAAAAGCATGCTACATTATATTTCCTAGCTTTCCTTGCTTTAATAGTGTCGTTGAATAACCCCCAACCCACATTCCTTCAATGTCCGATGAGCTGTGGCACCCACATACTTAAACATGCAGATTCTCATCTTTGTTGCAATAATACAAATCTAAAAATAGTGACAAATGGAAGCTTTTGGAAAATTGACTTCTAACACGGATTGATGGGCTCAGATTTTATCCCAGGTAAAAGAAGGGTAAAGATTGTTCTTTGACATTCATGTCGAGATTTGTTCCGTAATCTGTTCAATCCCATACTAAATAAATATTGCAAAGTTTTTTGGGGTATAGTCGGACGATATGTAAGGCTAAGCACCATACTGCCTTTTCGTTCCATAGGCTAGGAATATGTGGATCCTGCATTGCGGTCTACTCAATCCCTTATAAAATGAATAAAGGAACATTACGTACTTATACTAAAGCGGGATAAAATGTAGCGGTAACAACACATTTCCTCCTCCTTCCATAGGTTGCGAATACGTCGATCCTTCATCTCATCCACCACAAGCCTTCATAGTCTATTCCGAAAGTAGGCCTACTTTTAAAAACTCCATGACGCAATAGGTCTAGAAGGCCCTTAGTCTACCAGTCGGCTGCCGTTCTTACATCCATATAGAGAGTGATTCAGAAATATGGCTATACGTTTGATCGCATTTTGTGACGAAACTATTATTATTAAAGGAAATATGATGTCATCATTGGAAAGGGAATCCTTCAAATTACAACAATAGAACAAAACAAAACAAATCACTGCTCATGTGAAGATTGGCGGGTTGATATTTGTGGGCTAGCGTCGAACACCTCCACAATTCTCTTCGTTGTTTCTGCATCCGTGCTAATGCGAGGCCTTCCAGGAGTTTGATTTTCTGCATCCTTCCCGTTTCCAGCAGTCGTTTTCTCCACTTCTCCACAGTCGACGGCTGCAATGCTACGTTAAACTCACGTCTTGCCCCTCTTGCGGCCTCACGATCATTAGCATACGTTATTGCCCATGCAGAAATTGTAATTTGCTGTTGTATATTCAACGCCATTTTGCCTAATGACCTAAGTTATACACTGTTTTGTTTTATTCCATTGTTGTAATTTGAATAATTGCCTTTCCAACGGTAATTTCATATTTCCTGTAATGGTAATATTTTCATCACACAACGCGATCAAACGTATAGCCATATTTATGATTCACCCCGTATGTTAATGACAGAGGTGAAGAATCATATAGTCGGTACAGGGGTAACGTGTGGTCAGCATGTTGGATATCGCAGCCATTAGAGTTTTTTTTTTTTTCAATCTGAAACCGCAACTTACAGTAGCTACCCATATTCCTCACGAACCTGGAAGGACACCGGTCGCATACTGGCCGAAATTCCACGAGAAAATTTGGTCCCCCATGAGGGACCATACCTTAAACCGATCGGTTACGGCATGAGACTAAAGTATTTTTTATCTTCTCAACTTTTCGTTGTTAATACTAGTTGAAAATCATTAATGAAAACTATTGTCCACCAAATGCCGGATTAAATTCCAAACCTTTTTCGAAGAACACGTGTTAATAGGGATTTATTTATCCGATAAGTCCGTCGCCGTGGCGTAGTCGGTAGAGTCCCTACCTTCCACTCCGGCGACCCGGGTTCGATTCCCAGCGGGGTAAGTGATTTTAAATTTCCACCTTGGGTCTGGGTGTGTGTCCTGTCCCACCACTAATGCTCAACTGAGTGCACATTTTCTAATAAAAAAAAATATCCGATAAACGTGTTAAAACTGTTGATCCCCTTGGTACTTTTATATCGCAGAAAACTACCTACGTGCTGGCACCGCGTTTCAAGTTCTCAACTGTAACTGTACCCGAGGTAGAACAGCTACTCCATTATATAGGCCTACAGTGTGATTATAAAGTCCCAGTACATTTTAAAGAAATCGCTTACATATCGTATTTCTGTTACAGCCATTCGAAAGATACAAATATGTTCACCATTGAAGAGCGGATAGAGATTGTTACTGAGCGTTTAAGAGGCCAGTCGTACGAAGAAGTTAGAGACAGATTCCAAAGGAAACCATCACGGGAGACGTGTATCTTGATATGTTGCAACTTTTCTTACAACCACAGTTACAGCAAGATGGTATCATTGATACAGTGGTGTTGCAACAAGATGGAGCACCACCACACTTTGCTCTGGCTATACGCGGGTATCTCAATGACAGGTTTCCCAGAAGGTGGATTGGAAGGGCATCTCCTCGTATCTGTGCACCTCGTTCGCCAGATCTCGCACCCCTGGACTTCTTTGCTTAGGGGTTCATCAAGCAACAGGTGTACAGAACCAAGTTTCCTAATCTGCAAGTGCTGAAAGAATGTATATGCCAGCGAGTGAAATGATTACATAGGATATGTTGGTGCATGTTTTCCGGGCGACGGTGCGTCGTTGGGAAACATGTTTTGAGATTGATGGAGGTTATGTTGAACACTAACTTGATAGTAGAAACTACCTTATAATTTTTGTTTTATTTGCGCCACGTTATCCACAAAATGTACTGGGACTTTATAATCACACTGTATATTGTATACTCGATAAAATGATAAAATAATTAAAAGAAAGTAAATATGGCACAGGATACTGAGTATAGTTTATTTTTTACACTACTAGTAGGTAGAATTAGAGGTAGACAATGATTTTTACTGTACAGGGGTAAATACACAGCTAATTATGAAAATATGAAGTCATACTATTTTAATTATTTGTTACAAGTTGAGAGAATTATCATAATGTTTATTTAGGCTAAGCGTAATAATAGTAATGATATTGTAATCAGTATATTGTGTCCGGTAACATGCAATATGCAAAGACGCAAGCGCATTTGTGTCTATCGTGAATCCGTGTCAAAACCTGAGCTGATAAGTGACTCATGTCAAATGAGTAATTGTTACTTTCATGCTGTCAGCCAATAACGCGACAGCACAACAACCGACTATCTACATTCTTGAAGTGGGAACTGCCAGATCATTCAAAACAGCGGGAGTTGCCCAAATGAAACAACACTTCACACTCGTCAGACAACTCGCAACTTACGTACGTCCCTTAAATGCACGAGTAACAGACATAGCAATCCTTTCACTGGGCGATACTAAAATTCATTTTAGGCCTATGTCCTGGTTGAATAGCGACGTTATATGTAGACCTCGGATTTAGGTTTCATATATATTCTTTTTTTTCTTCTGACGGAATAAATTTAAAAAAATATATGGATATAAGTTTCATGAAATGTTAATCCATCTGTAAGAGTTTAACTCTGTTTAAAAATGCCTATTTTACCCATTAATAGGGGAGCAGGTGGTATTTTGAAACGGGTTGTAAAATGAAACAGCATATTTCTGAAGAGTATGAAGCCAATAAGACGTTCTAAGCGAAACCGTCAGCGAGTATAAAGATCAGGACAATCAAATAAATTGTGAAGGAAGAGACTTTATTAGCAGCAAATTATCTATAAATTAATTAATTATTGTGAAATAAAAAAGTGAATTTGGAAATTTTGTGTAAACATCTGTGGAGGTTATTTAAATAAATTTCATCTGAATCCTATTCGATGGCTTCCGCGACACTATTTTAGATTAATTCAGTTTCTCTAACTTCATTATAAGACTAATCGCGACTTCAGAGGATGAGCTCATTCCTCCGCCCGCTGGAAATGTTTCAATTTTATAAGCAACTTGTTTTAATATCCGGGGGTTCTTTGATGTGCCACACAGATGTGCGATACAAAATAGATGCATTTAACTTAAGTTCTGAAGGAAACTGCTTCCATGATTTTCCCTTGTGAAAATTTTCGTCAGCAATGACCAAACTCGTAGACTAACTCTCGTATTCCGATCGTGGCTTACTAAAACTTAGGCCTATATAGGAGGTCTGACTGGATGGGTTTTGATGAAATTAGAGACCCAGAGCGGGAAATATGAGAGCAACAATGAATTCTTTCATTCCTTAAAAGTCATGAGAGCTTGAGGATTTGTCATCATTGGTTGGCCTAGTTTTATTAGAATCCCTCCACCGCTGTGGTCTCAAGGTAGCGTGCTGCCTTGTCACGCAGCGGGCGCGGGTTCGATTCCCGGTCGGGACAGGCTCCTGGGTGATGTTTTTTTCGGGGGTTTTCCTCATTTGTAAGCAAATGACAGGAAGCTTAGGACCCAAAGGTTCCTGAAAATCATCCGGCCATCATCATCATCATCACCATCATCCTTATCATTAACAAGATCATCCTTCATCGGTGTGGAAAGTAACGGGAAACTACCACACCTATAATTCCCTAGTAAAACTGCAAATTATAGCATGAAAATGCTATGATTGCAGTGAAAGACCTCCCTCGGATAGAATTACTATGGATGTATTACAATGTACCTTCCTCACGCTAATATTATACTTAATCAGAGGTCTACTCTAGAAAATCTAAAATAAAATATGCCTTAACAAACTTTTCTCCTAAATAACTATTACAATAGACACGGCATAATGAGTGATGCAGTTACAGATGTAATCATAATCTAGACGCAACTCACACATAGCTATAATCACCATTCATAAAACGAGCCTCATGCCCCTCTTCTAGTCATCTTCACAAAACCTCTCTATCTATGATTCCTCCCAATCAATTGATATCGGTCTTGTGGGTTGCGTATAGGCCTAGTTTGTAGTAATCGACGTTTTCCCACTACTGAAATACAACTTTCGAATTCAGAGTTTAATGTAGTCAACATATTTATATTGTTCTTTCAGACCTGCATCATATGACATGATAGGAGGTACCGGTATACTTTACTTGGTACTAGTGGTTTCGAGTTTCGGAGTTCAAACCCACCTATGACCTGTGAACAAATCCTGAGCAAGGCTTTCTTCAGAAGTCGCGGATCCAGTGTTGCAGATTTACGGTGGGCCTACTTAAAATAACCTCACGTCTGAAGTAAGAGGCCTCCGAGAAAAAATTGTCGGCCTTTCACTCCTGATTACAAATACTATGTTAACGACCCTGTTGAATAAAATACTAACTAAAGAACTAACTGAATGTACTGTATGACTAAAAAGTAAATTATTTTATTTAGATATAAGTAGACCTACGCTAGTAAATTGAAACGTACATAAATAAGTATAATTCTTAGTTCCATGGAACATCTACACTAATGGACACATTCCTTTCTTCTTCCATTGGTTAACATTTTTATATCTAAAAAGATTCCTAATGTTTTACTACACATCATAACAATACTGATAATTTTAAGCTGTGTAGAAGCAGACTTCTAAGAAACCACGCATTAGTGAGCGTCTGTTACCATGACAACCAATTGCGTGTGCTATAACGAGAACATGTTTTGTAGACAGAATATCCAGGCCTTCTTCTCTAATCGAGTATGAAGAGGTGGACAATAAAAAACTGAAAGTAATTTACAAAGAGGGTGTTCAATGCCACTGTGGCTGTTAAAATAAATGGTACAACTATTTGTCAATACGTAGTTAATTGTATCTCAAGGTACAGTGGAAATAGCTGCTGCAGAATTTAAAAATTTAGGAATATTCATATAGGCCTATTATTATTTTATTTATTTTTTATTATTTTAATTATTAACAATTAATTATAATGAAACACAATATACGAGAGCAGATCTTTACGAGGAATTAGAAATAAATGAAACAGAGATTAAAGCAGTGGAATATTTTAAGTATTTTGGATCAGTAATTCAAAAAGACGGGATCATCTGAATTAGAAATCGAAAATAATAATAGGGACAAAGTTATTGGCATATTAAATTATATTTTATGGAGTAGGAATATAATCAAAAGGACTAAATTATTAATATATAACACAATTTCAGATTATTTTATTATATGGTTCGGAAACATGGACGTTGAAGCAAAAAAACACAGAAATAAATTATTAGTTACAGAAATTGACTTTTTAAGAAGATCGGCAAGAATATCAAAATTAGACAAAATAAAAAATAAACAATAAGAGAAATTATGAATGTAGAAAAGGATATTGTATAATAGATTGAATAAATCCAACTAAGATGGTATGGTCATATATTGAGAAGAAGGAACACAGAAACAAACAAAGAAGTATTGAAATGGATACCTCCTGGAAAAGGAAAGCGTGGTAGACCAAAGCCAACGTTGATAAAGGGAAATTCAAGACAACAGAGAAGAAGAGAAATATGACAGAAGCAGAACACGCAAGACCGGAAAGGGCGGAAGAAAAAAAATTGTATATTTTGGTTGGGGATACCTGTGTAAATAACAGAAACAATCCTGAAATAAAAAAAATACATGTATATACATTTCTTAGGAAGTTGTATGTTTGTGTAGTATAGACTGTGCTGAATCGAGTATTATGATAAAGAGAAGGGAGAAGATGAAACCTGGTGCCGCAACTTTGGGCTACTCCTGTCGAAAACCACTAAGGGAGCTTCTAGGCATTGACGTCCTCATCCGACGGATGAAATGCTATTCAACAGTTGTACAACATGCCTTCTCAACACATGTACTGTGGATGGATTTGCAATTTAATGCAGAAATTTCTTTTCTTGTAATCCCATATTTCCCTTGACAGAGATTTAGGCGCTCTCCCCCTACAGGGAAGAATTTGAACCATACTAATTTAGTTACACTTGTTTTCGTATAGATGTCATTTGAGTGGTCCGCGGTCAGCGTTCCGCCTCATACTGACATCTAGGAAACCAGGTAGTAGGTACTAGGACGGGAAAATTCGGCAAATTTTGCTTAGAGGCCTTTTCATTCAGGCTTAAGGATCTTTTACGAGCCTGAAAATCTTCAGAATCGGGACCCACGGCTTAAAGTCCCTCCTGGAGGACTTGCTCCTTGGATTTTTCCATCCTAAAAAATCCATCGACCCCGGCCGGGTTTGAACCCGCGACGCTCGGGACCACAGGCAAGGAGCATAACCACTAGGCCACCGCGGCCGACTAATGCAGAAATCTGGTGCATAATGCAGCGATCAAAAATATAACACTACACCCTTCCTGGCCCCGATATTGAAATTTTACAATCGAATTAAATTAAAATAAATTGATAATTAAAATTTTAAACCATACTGGAAATCAACAATTCGGAACTATAAAGGGTTAACCATGATTTTCTAACAAATTTTTCTAAAGAAAGCGTTCTAAATATTCTAAATACCTACTTCAAATATCAAGATAAATTGCATGGTCTTTTCATTGTTTATATATTTATAACGGGCAAACTTATTACTTAGTTAATTTTGACAAAAATACAGCCTTATGTTTGTCCTGTGATTTTGTATTCATTTTAAAATTACTTGCTTAATCTCTCCCCCCCCCCTCTCTCTCTCTCTCTCTCTATTATAGTTTAACCTCTCCTTTTATAGGTAGGCCTACTTTTACATGCCTCACCCCGCCCGGGCCTTTCAGGGATACTACCTGTCGGGAGTTGATTTGTAACTCTGGATGACACGCATATTTTTTTACCACAAAAAAACATGGAGGGGCTCTTTGGAAGAGTGATCAGCATTTTTTAAACTCTGAGATTAACATTATTGCTTTATTATGTTGACAAATGAATATATTAATTTTGCATTCATGTTTAATTTATACGCAACAATTAATGCCTTAAATTCGAAATACTTAATTTCATGACATTCTACCACCATTTAATTAAGAGAAGATGGTAAAAACTGTTTAGTATCGACATATGTGTTGCTCGATCTATCTGTGAGTTGTGAGTTTGACCTCGCAGAGGTCAAAGGGACATTACTTAGGAGTTTTGTACCGGTACCAACATACTGAATTTCAGAATGCAGGAAGATAAGTAGGTAGAAGTATTTTTATTTACACATATCTTTAACAACACAAATCATTAGCATTGCGATTCAAATCTAGGCGTGAAAGGATCAACAAATTTTGTATACGGATCTCTTCTTTCAGGATTGAGGCACTCTACGAAGCTTCACTAACTTTATTTTATTTTATATTATTTTAATTTTATTATTTTCCACGTTTTTGTTGGTATTAGCTAGTATTAGATCACCTGCGTGGAAGTGAGGTGAGCAATGGGCTGGTAGGCCAAGGGCCTGTTAGGCCAATCGCGTCATGAAACAAATAAAATATTGAATGGTTGACTTGATTAATGGCGACACAAGGGGTAGAAGAGATTAAAATGATGATTATTAATAATTTACTCCCGAGTTTTAGAATTGTACCTTTTAGATTTGGCACAAGTTCTATAGTTTGTTAAACACTGAGGTGATCTGAAGTGGTATCTATGTGGCGTGTAAACAGTTGTCATGGCCCCCTACACAAAACAAATGAAGCCTGGCAATGCAAATCAAGAGATCCAGTGTGAAAACCCTGCAATCTCCCGAAATCTGCCCAGCACACGTCACTGGCTCACATTGTTAGTGATAAAGTCACCCAACTCCGACCTAGACAAGTTACACAACTGAATAAACATGACAAATTCAATTTAAACAAAATTGAAATAATGCTTGACGCTAGAATTCATTCAAGCAAATACCACAGGAACATCCTCAATTATAGGTTATACTATAATAATAATAATAATAATAATAATAATAATAATAATAATAATAATAATAATAATAATAATAATAATAATAATGTTTTATTCATTCTGGCAGAGTTAAGGCCATAAGGCCTTCTCTTCCACTCAACCAGCACAAATACAAATAAATATTTGACAAATATAGATATACACTATACTAATTATAAACAGTTAAAGATACATCAAATGTAACAATGTAAATTTCATGTATACAAACAACATTTTATACGATAACAATAATAATAATACGATAATAATAATAATAATAATAATAAAAATAATAATATAATAACAATGATAATAATAATAATAATAATAAGTATTATTATTATTATTATTATTATTATTATTATTATATAATAAAATATATAGGCCTATTATAAAAACACAGAAATTTACGTAAATATTTTATATTCAACCAAATAGGCTACATAAATATAGGGCTATATATATTTTTTGCTCCTTCGTAGAGTTTTTAAATATCGAACCTATGTTTCGAACATAAAATAATCCCAAGAGATTATTAATGTATTACTAACAACCAACTACTGGAACACTTAGCACTATTTGTTACGTTGTTCTTATAATTATTCACAAAGAAGTCTGCATTAAGACGCCTACAGTGTTTATTATAACTGGTATTATCAAACCCGGATATTAATGGCCGCGCGATCATAAACTCTCCATATATCCATATTCTGACCTAATGTATTCCAATCATTTCCCGCATAATTCACCTTCCTCTTATCATGGTTAATGTTATCCTCCCACGTCATTCTTGGTCTACCTACTGGCATTTTCCCTCTGCTTTTCCTACAAGAACTTTCAATGTCCTCCTTTCATTTCACAATCGTGTCACTTGTACTGGCAATCGCAGCCTGTGAGACCTAATTGTTAATGCAAACTAAACCCTCTCTAAATTAAATTAAAAATAGATTATTTCTACTGCTAATGCCTGTACGTTTTAATTTTTCTTGTAATTCAAATAAAAAAAATTATAATTACAAAGAAATAAACGTTACCTGAGTCAAAACATAACGTTTCAATCTCCATACATATGCGAGATCATTTTCAAGACATGGTTGTTTATAAATTTATTGTACATAGTTACCATCACCAAGACAATTATTATTTTTATTTTTTATAAATATATGTATACAAATTCAAATTAATAAATTAAAAATTCCAATTTATAATTTAAAACATTTTAGCAAGGAATCATATGTTCCACAACATTCATTTAAATCTTTTTGTTTATTTAATGCTTTATTTTGTTCTTTTTTATATAGGCCATTTCTGCTATTAATCTTTTTTGGTAATTATTTTCTTTGTGCAAAATTTTTATGTCATTCCATTTCATTTTATGATTTTGATTAATTATATGTTCACTGACTACTGAAATTTCTGCACCTGCTGTACTGATATTATTTTTATGTTCGTCGATTCTTTTTCTTATAAATCTTTTTGTTTGGCCTACATAAGACTTTTCACAATCACCACATTGGATTTTGTATACAACGTCTGTCAGTTTACTACTATCGATTTTGTCTTTGCCAGTTTTTATTAAATTTCCTTCAAGTTTACTAGGAACACTATGAGCAAAAACAAATTTGAATGATCTAGATGCTATCTACATTGTTCTTTGTTTATTTACTCTTTCTTTCTCTCCATTCGGAATTCTTGCTTGTTTATTTCTTAAACATTTTTACACGTAAAAATATCACATTTAAGAAGTTCACAGAGGCTCAAATCCAGAATTACTGTGTGCAATCGAACCGGGCGTCTCTTAGTATGCATCCAGGAAAGATCAGAAGGCTTGCCTAATTTGCTAACGTAGTTGTCATTGGGTTTGATGATGAGTGTTGAAGACCAACCTCTGATACATACATAGTGCTCTGTCCAAGATCAGGTCTTTCTCTGCAAACTCAGCATTCTCCACTCTTTCCTTAACTCAGCTTTCCTTTTTGTATCTGCATACAAACCATTTATTTTAATATTGTCTATCATCCGATGTCTTTTTTCTGCCTCTAACTTTCTTTCCGTTGACCATTCCTTCGAGGGCATTAGTCAACAGGCAGTTTTTTCTTAGCCAGTGACCATTCCAATTTATTTTCCTCTCCTTTATGAGTTTCAGCATTGCTCTTCCTTCACCCACTCTGTCTAGCACATCGTTATTTTGTATTTTGTCTATCCATTTTATACGTTCCATCCTTCTCCATATCCACATCTCAAAAGCTTCCAGTCTCTTTTCCTCATTCCGTCGTAATGTCCAAGTATCTGCACCATACAATGCTACACTCCACACAAAGCACTTCACTAGCCTCTTCCGTAATTCTTTTGCCAAAGGTCCACAGTAAATGCTTCTCTTCTTGTTAAAAGCTTATTTTGTCATTGCTATCCTGTGCTTTACTTTACTTCTTAACCGCACTTCAGGTTCATAACGGAACTTAATTCTGCATAATCTCAAAGCACACCAAATATGTCAATCTATGGAATAATATTAGGTAATTAGAATTTAAAATGATTATAAAATGATAATAAAAAGATAAAATAGCAAATAAGATACAATGTAAAAAAAGTAAATTCATTATAAATGGTAAACAAAAAATCGGCATTGGTCTTATTTCAAATTCAATTCAATTGTGGAATTGTAATTCTGGTTGATTTTGGGTTTACGAATGTTCTCCATCGTTGCCTGTCATTGTCTAAGGATGATTCATGTTTATTTTTTAATTGTGACTAATTCATTAACTGATAGGTCTACTCTATTTTTCGGCCCTAATAACCTACTTTCAAAGCTGCTTGCCTCTGGATCCGATGTTCCTGTAATATGATCCCACGGAAATCTATAGATAATTCAGGTCATTAAAGTCGTCAGTAGCTTTCATTAAATCAATGTAATATTTTAAAATAGCTGTAATATTTGTTTATTTGTATTTTTAGACTCTTAAACTTCATAGGTCATAAATCGTTCAAAATCTGGCGAAAAATGCAATAAATGAGAATAGAAAAACATTTAAATACTTTATAATAAAATTAGTCCACCCGGCGAGTTTACTCAATGGTAGAGTTTGAGATTCGGGAAATCCTTGGCTCAAACTCCGTAAGAGTTTTCTGGTTTTCCTTAGTCGACAAAGGGAATGCTGGATTTGAATTTTTATGACTCATTTTATCATAATCGCCATTTCATATCATTACGAAAATAAATCACTGAAATTCCACAAGACATGGCTACAAAAAAAAATAGAAATTTACACCTACATAACCTATTGGATACAGCCAATAGAATTTAGATACAATACTCCTTTAGATGTTAAAACGTTTATAAATAGATATGAAGAAATAACCTATTTCGCAAGTTCTTTTGTATTCACATATTTCGAGTTTCAAAGAATAATAAATTCAATGTTTAAAACTGTCATTGCGTTGAAGACAAAACGAAACAAAAAGAAAACGACTTGAAATATTGGAAAAACATTAAACGAAGGTGAAAAAAATACTCAAAATATAATCATATACCACAGAAAGAAAGAAAGTAGGGGATGAAACGAAGAAATATTGTGTAGAGAATAAAAATAATCAATTTCTTTTTAATACGAAGAAGTAGGCTTCTAGGTTCGCGTGTGGTCTCTTCACCAATTATTCATAAATACCATTTCAAACAGAGTAGCTCACGAAATTCATCAATATTCATATCAGTGGAGTGTAGTGCGATCCAGTAGCGGCTAGTGAAATTTAAAAGATTAATAAGCAAAAAATGATAATTCACTAGAACCTGGAAGTTACGTTCTCAGAGTAGCCAATACATCATAGGTTATTCTAATTCTAGCTTCCCTTAACTGTATCACATTCTAAGCGGTGCAGTACCGGACGTGCATTAACTGTATTCACTGTTATTATTTTAGAAAGAAAAATTGCTTTCAAAAATAAAACTATAACCAATATCTGGAAAATGTTGATTTAAAATATAACACCAAAGTATTCACTGTATTTTTCTAACATGTTTAAAGAAAGGAAACAATCTAAATTTCTGAATACATCTTTTAAAAGTATCTACATGATTTCTTCATCGTTTATATTTTTATGAATAATAATAATAATAATAATAATAATAATATAATAATAATAATAATAATAATAATAATAATAATAATAATAATAATAATAATAATAATAATAATAATAATAATAATAATAATATTTTATTATTATTTATTTAAATTGACCGAGTTAGACTATAAAGCATTATCTTCCAATCATCAAAGAGGCTAAATGATATTATATTTTGACAAAGTTCCTGTCGTTTGATTAGATATTTTATATAAAATAAAATAAGTTAAAATATACCTTCTTAGGTAAAATCCGTCGTCCTCAACTTATAAAATGTATAATCTTTATGCCTGTAGGCCTTTCAGGACATCCGTTCCATCTTCAGCAGTTCATTCTTCGCTACAGCATCCAGTATGATGTTTGATGCTGTAGCGAAGAATGAAGTGCTGAAGATGGAACGGATGTTCTGAAAGGCCTACAGGCATAAAGATTACATATTTTATAAGTTGACGGATTTTACCTAAGAAGGTATATTTTAACTAATTTTATTTTATGACTCTCCACCTCAACTTACTTACTTACTCCACCTCAACGGTTTTAACATTGAATTTTATTAGTATTTTATATAATACTTGTTTTATATTTAATTTATTTTTAAAAACATGATATTAAAAATTACTGCTTAACTTTGTTAACAAAGAAATATATTCTGTATAAAATACATAGAATACAAGTTAATATAATTAATTAGAAAAACTTTTAAACGAATTAATGTCTCGAAAAAATTGAACTGGGCCTTAGAGCTTTCTGACATTAGTCCGACCGAGAATTGAATCCTGTGCACAAGACAACTGCGCTACCCCGAGACGACAAAGGCAAACAAATAAATTAATCAAATGTGTTTTAAATAACTGGATGCATTAATTGAATTTCTACATTGATAGATACTAATTAAATAATTTTAGTAAAATCTTTGTTATAGACCTATAAATCTAGGCCTGTAAGCCTAATATAATTCCATAGGCCAAATATTTTATTGGGCATAAGTAAGTTGAGTCTTTTTTATCTTACCTCATAAAAGTTAAGTTGTTTTAGGGCATATTTCAAAACACACTTCTGTTTCATCTGCAGCTTGTCCAGAAACACATGTGTTTTGAAACATGTCCTAAAAGAACTCAACTTTTATGAGGTAAAATGAAAAAGACTCACCTTATTCGTTAAGAAGAACCTCATATTGTTACTTCCTTTTGTAATTTAATAATTTTATTGGGCATTTCCTATGATCTTGTTTAGAACATTTTATTATTATTTAATCTATGTTAACTTTATGTTATCACAATGTTTAACCCTGACTATTTAATTCATGCCCCAAATGGGAGTCAATAACCAATCACATTTCAATGATTGTTGATTTACAAACAATCACAACCGCGTTTCTCCTAGAATTTGCCAACTACAGTTTATCATAATAAAGAAAGCATCTCCTTTTTTATCATCCTGAATAGGTCATAACATTATTTTTGTAGTGACTAACCCTGTAAGAAATAAGATTACCAGATTGTATATATAGTGCACGAATCTCAACACATAGTGCATGTGGGAGTTAATATAAAAACATTTACAGTAATTGATTATACCAACAAAAAAAAAAGAAACCACTGTTTGCACTTTATTAAATGTAATTTTTCCCAGGTAATAACATTCCAAAAAATATAATTGTCATATTTACATCATAGAGTAAATATATAGTTTGATATGTTTCATTTTTTCTCCACTAGAGTGCATTCTTACAATATTGCGTTCCTTTAGCAATAAATAATGTGATCTGGTTGCAGTGATGAACAAAAGAAGTAAAAATGAAGCGTACCAATCGTTTCTCACCTGTTTTCAAACATCGCCGTTTACATTAAATATATAAATATCTTAAAATAACTATAGGCTATTTAAATAATGATTTATGAGTAAACAGCTTAATGTTATTCGTTAAATAGTCCTAACAAATGCCACTCTTAATTTCCAAATTTCTAGACAAATTCACTCCTTACTTCGTGAGTCGTGAATTTATCGATAATTTGGAAATCACTCGTGGCATTACTTATGATAAAGTCACGAAATTAAATTAATATAGATCCAGGTCTACTTAATAGGTAATAGGCTAACTTCAAATATTTCTATACAAAAATATGTTTTTTAATGCTATGGAGATACAACTGATTCTCAAGATTATAAACATTAAATTTCATGTAGAAAACAAATCTCGAAAATGATAAACATTAAATTAATACTTATTGTTGGTTTCACGTCCCTTGAGTATAGACTTAACCGCTCATTTCTTAAGATTTTCTTGACCGAGCTATTTTCAGGCTTGATGTGCATGGCACATGGTTTTAGAGTCCCTCCCGGTGGACTAGTTCCTCAGATTATAATCAGATAATTCACACATTTTGGAGGAAATAAATCCAATACGTCTATCTGTATAATTCAGATATAAAATATACTACGATTAGCTATTTGGTAGAAGTTATCAAATCCGATTAAGGAAACTAAAAAAGTTAGGTTAAGAAATTGGATATTGGTAACCACATGACTGTCTTCTCCTTTCCAGAGAGAGCAATTAACTCTGTTGTCCTCCGTTCTTCTGAGTTGTCGAGCCAAATATTTATTTATTTATAAAAATATTTTTTAATTGTCTTAATAAGAGAAATAAGACAAATCTTACTTTGGTAAAAAAACAATATAATTATTTATAAAATTAATTACGTTCATTAGTAGAGAAGGTTTTAAATTCTTATTGTAATTTGTGTGAAATTATACTTTTGGTTAAAAAAGTCATTTATATATTGGAATATTAGGATGAAGCCGCACACTTGGCACTTTTAATTCAAGCTTATACAGTTACCTGTTGTCTAATAATTAATTGTTCTCTATTTATTTAAATTTATACTAGGCCTATGTCACTAATAATCTTTTTCTCGTTTTTTATATATCTTGTACATATTATATATTTAATTCGTTAAATCTAGAGTAAATCAAAATACATTATAAATATTAATTGTATTGTATTCATAACATATAGGCCTAATCGTTTATGTATATTGTAATTTAGATGTAAGACTATTTTTTTTGTTTTTTTTTTAAAACCTGGTTGAGTGGCAGACAAGACCTTAAGTCCTTAACTCTGCCAGGTAAAATAAAGCTATTATTATTATTATTATTATTATTATTATTATTATTATTATTATTATTATAAAATAAAGTTATTATTATTATTATGCTAAAAATTCTTCCATGGTCAGTTTCACTAATAATATCTAAAATTTCACAATATTTGTTATTATTTTAAAAAATCACTAATTCTTATCATACTCGTATGTAAAATTTTATTTGTTTATTTTTTTTATAAATTAACAATTTAATTTATTGAATTATATTATGTAGACCTTTTTTAGTGCACTTAAAAAAAGCCTAAGTTATATTTCAGTTTTTTTATTACATTGTTATTTATACACATCATGAGTGTATCCATTATATTATGTACCATCGGGTCTAGGCGTAATCAAGCGTTCTTATGAAAATTAAGAAGATTCATTTTTAAATTGTATTATTATATGCGGTTTATGACGAAATTAATCGTGGTATCGAAATTCCTACCCAATATTTGTCTTCAAAACTAAGGAAAACCAGGAATAAAAACTCAGGTTTTTCGTCACCGGGGTTTGAACAAGGAACCTCTCAAATACACTACCGCTTGAGCCTGCTCGCTCTATAGGCTATGTTGTGAATATATGAAAATGGTTTTATGAAAACAATGTATTTAGAAGTAAAAATGTTTCTTCAAAATGTAGTGACCAAAGCTAGATGGAGGGGACTATAGCTTGTCTCTGGACAACCTTGATTTTGAGCTACTGTATACAACCCAACGTTTTGCAGTTTTTTCCATTCCGGAGAACGAGAAGAAGAACACACACAAACTATGCTTCGGGGTACAGAAAACTTCTAGCAGCAGCTACACAATTAAGACGCTACCCCTAACTCCCCTCCCCCACCCATCCCACCTAATTCGAAAAACCAACAAACAAGCTAAGCAAACTATAGGGTACAACCTGCATTCTCCATAACACAATCATCAATTATGGGGCAACCAAATTATAGGTTATGTTAGCCTGGCATCTCATACTGGAGGACTTTATTTAAAACTCTTGTTGTGTGTTTTATAGCAACTCATCATATCGGGAGGTCCTTGGATATCCAAATTAGATCTTATCCATAATTCACAATGATAATTTGATTGCAGGCTTCAGTGCCAGTATTAGTTTTACAACAAAATACTTAAATCTCTACAACTCTAGTTACTTTTAACAATAGTAAGTACTGTAGTTGGTAATGAATGTTTGCAATTACGGATACATTAATTTTAATATTATCACTACATTGTGGTCTTGATAATGATAGCCTCGCTATTGAAACACGTTGACTATTTTAATATTTGATGATTTGGGCTTTAATGGTAATGTGTAATACAATTTTATTATCACAAAGATGATCCTGTTTATGAATATACACAGTGTCCCATTCAAACCTCCCACATTTTAATTAATCATAACTCTCAAAGTATGCGGAATTATGAAATGAGGTTGGTATTAAAAGAAAGAGAAGCTCAAAGAATTTTTGTTTTCATTGTTGCAGTTAATTCATCTGTTGTATGATGGACAATAATGACATAAAACAAAATGGCGACTGCTCAGCAAGGAGCAAAAAATGTTTCTGGTATGTAAAAGACCGTGTGTTTGCAACTCCAGTACCAGATCTTTATGATTTACGAACCCGTATCCTTGACACAATTGCAACAGTACCAATGGACATGTTGGACTCAACGTGGCACGAAATCAAATACAGACTTGATATTGTTCGTGCTACTAATGGTGCACACATAGAGGTGTTTTAGTGTGTGGCAATGAAAATTCATTGAGTTTCTGTTTCGTTTAATACCGGCCTCATTTCATAATTCCGCATACCTTGTTAGTTATGATTAATTGAAATGTGGGAGAATTATCAATGTATTATCAATTGAATCAATACATTCACGAAAATAAATTATGGCCTAGGCAGATTTAATAAGTGTCCCTCGCCCTAGCAGAGATGCGGGACTTACGTTGGCTCGAGTCCTCGTGGGTGAAGAAATATTCTCATGGAATTTCCGTCAGTATGGAATAGGTAGGCCTACCCAACCCAATATCGTGAGAAATTTTGGTGGCTACAATAGGCTAAGTTGTTAAGAAAATCAGCTATAACGGCTGGAGACCCGACATGCTGACCATATGTCACTCCAATACTAGCTAGATGATCATTCACCTCTGTGTTTAATTCATGTGGAAATAAGACCAGCAGGGATTGGTAGGCCGAGGCATTCTAGGCCTGTCGTGCAATGGGCAAGAGGTCTATATAATAAATATATAAAATATTTAAAAGGAAACTGTCCATTATATCTTTATCTTATAGTGCTGGAGTGGCTTGCTGCTTAAATGGCCCCGAGAAAAGAATGGAAGAAGACAGAATTGCGAAAATAATTTTGGAACGGAATGCTGAAGGAGAAGGAAAAGAACAACAGGAACAACTGATTTATTATATATTTATTAAACACAATGTGTACACTAATATTATATACATGGTTTTACCATTTTGCTATTAATTCGTGAATTGTTTTAGTTGTGTTTTCGCACTTCACTAAGTGATACTTTGGGCACGGTCTGCTACAGAGTTTACAGATGCAGGCCTCCTCGGGTTCATGGTAACTTTGTTTATGACGTATTTTCCCATGGAAGCCGTGAGCGGCGAAGCGTGTGTATAAGTGGTGAAGTCGAAAATTTGGTCCTTTCCATTCGTCTGTGTTTAACGCTTCCGTTTCCGTGATTTCGTTCGGAATCTCTCTGGCTTTTCTCTGTCTCTCCTCGATTGCTGTTTTGTATGTCTGCGTTTCTGGTAGATCGAAGTGTTTTCGGATGTCTTCTATGAAGTAGGACTCCTTTGCTATTATGTAGGCATAGCTATGTCTTGTGAATTTTGAAATTAAAAGAGCCCGATTTAGGAATCTCGCTTTTATGCTTTCAAGTTTCATGAAATGTTTGACTGTGAGATATGTCCATATTAGCTGGATTCCATAAGTGGCAGTACAACAATAACTGATTTATGGGAACAGGAGGAGTATGAATAGATTTGAATTGAAGGAGGAAGAACCTAAGACAGGGATTTTTGGAAGAATAATAGGGCTATTACTTTGTGTTTAAGGAAAATTACTGTAGTAGGATAGAAGAAAATCTTAATACAAATAGTAAGGCAAAGTTTCACGAACTCAAATAAATATAGAAGAAATATATCTTAACTTCAAATAAAAAAAATAAAGAAGACACATCAAACAAAATACAAAATAATATACTTATAAAATGATTCTTGCAAATTCAGCTAAACAAATGAACACAAACCAGTTAGCAAGATTTTTACATGTATATAAAAGTTTGGTATAAATAGACATGAAATAATTTGGAATAAAAATATTACAAAGGAAACTAAAATGAAAATCCATAAGAGCATAATACAGAATATTTTGTCATATGGAAGTGAAACTTGGTCTTTGACGGAATTACAAAAGAATAAAATTAGAACAGTTGAATTTGATTATTTTAGAAGAAGCCCCCAAAAAACAAGACAGGATAAAATAAGAAATGAATTGCTTTGGAGAGAAATGAATGCCACCACATCTGTTGTTAAGAGGATTGAAAATCAAACGCTTAAATGGTATGGCCATGTACAAAGAATGGAAATAGAAAGATTGCCAAAAAATATATACCAGTGGTCAACCGCTGGAAGAAATAAACGTGGCGGACCAAGATGGAAATGGAAAACCTACGTCAGAACTATAATGGATGATAGGAATTTGGAAGAGGGAGATTGGAATGATAGAGATAAATGGAAACTGAAGACGGCAAGCCTATAAGTGGGGGAAAGCAGAAGAAGAAGAAGAAGAAATGGACAGCCTACTGTGGTTATTGAATACGTCCGAAGATCATCGACACGACATAGTCTAAGACGTTCAAGTGCTCATTCTTAGTTTATTTTTTTTGTAGACGCTTTAGTATCCAAAGTCACGTGTCGTTTATTTATTAATGAAACTGTGAAATGGTAAATGTGATGAAATGTGTCCTGGGAGTGTAATTCCGAATCACTATTTGCCTAGATGACTCACGTAAACCAGGAAAAAACAATCTTAGATTGGTCATCACCGATGTTTGAACTAGGGACCTCTCGAATACGAATCCAAACGCTACAACTTGGGAAAACTCGCTCGGTATTTAAGTTTACTTAAGGCGACGGTAAGAACAAAAATTAAATATTTTTAAAATAAAAATGCCCCCGTAGCATAGTGATTAAGGCACTGCGCTACAAGCCGGAAGGTCGAGGGTTCGAGTCCCGGTGGATTCAGGATTTTTAAACTGCCCAAACCTTTTGGTGGCACCATGACCCTAGGGTCAACTCAGCCTCTAACTGAAATGAGTACCAGACGCTTGTTCTGGGGATGAAGTCGGCCATCACGCAGGGCTGACATCAAGTGCCGATTGTCCAGAAAAAGTGGGAGCCTTAACCTCCTACTACCCCAGGCCTCCTGAGGCCTTTAGTGGGATCACTTCATCTTTACCTCAAATTCCTATGTTAAACTGTACAACTATTACACAATTGGATTTTTTTTTAGAAATTTAGTCGAAAAAAATTATAAAAACAAATATCTGCAAATAATACCATTTAAATGGATAAGAATTCTTATTAGATACTTACTTATGTATTTTATATACGCCTATATGTGGTTTACAAATTCCTATACCTAATCAATTATCACTAATCTAAGAGGCCTAGTAACTGTTTGGAGCATTGGAGAAATCAATCAATTGGCAATCAATCATAATTACATTAATTATTTATTATTACATTAATAAAACGATAAATAATTAGTTTACAATGAAGTACAACCTAGTAATCAATTACACAGGAGTTAGGTCAAACTAATTGGTCTATCTAAACCAATTAGACAAAACTATTAAAGTACTGCAATTTATAGACATTTAAAGATCTATAAATATTAATTTCACCACACATCTATCAAGCTTTATTTTGTTAGAAAACAAAGAAAGATAAAAAATTATCCATACGATAATTGTCTCTATTGACTACAGTTACAAAATTTCAAACTAAAAATATCAAGCTAAATATCCATTTCAACAGTAGCCTATAGTTATTATATCATTTCATTATTTCATTCGTCTTATTCGAAACCATGTCATTATGGAGAGACCAAGTTCTTGGAATTTAAGGTAATTTATTGCAAAACTGATATTCGCATTGAAGTCTAGAGTCAAATTAGCCTGTCACTGTGAATTCAGGATTAGTTTTAATAACAATTTATCCAAAGACTAAAAAAAAACACATAGCCCTACACACATAAAATAAAAACAAGCTCCATGGCGCGACATGTCAAGAAGATCCTTTGCCTACTATCTGGCTGCTGGCCTCACATCCATAGAGGCAGACGACCATCCAGTCAGTGAAGGGGTGACATGTGGTCAGATTATCGGGTCCCTCAGCCATTATTGCTGGTTTTCTCAACCTGGAGCTGCTACTTATTACAGCTAACGAAATTCCTCACGTTGCTGGGTGGGCACCGGTCCCATACTGGCAAAAATTATATGAGAAAGTTTCTTCCCCCTTGGAAATCCGAATCAGCGTAAGTCCCGTAACTCTGCGCTAAGAGCAACATTCAAAATTCAATGAGGAAAATTGGTGAAACAGATGAAGACACAGAGGACAGAGAACGATGGAGAACTTTAATTAAGGGAGATTTGTGAAGGTTTGTTGCAAACTGATAGTCTATAAGTCCATAGTCATTTATATTATATATATATATATATATATATATATATATATATAATGTTAATTAGGCTACTAAGATTGGTTGGAGAAAACCCTCAATGATGAGGAAAATTCTCAAAATGAAAAAATTATTATTATTATTATTATTATTATTATTATTATTATTATTATTATTATTATTCCACGTGGAAGAGGAAAGAAATAAGACCTCGAAACACATGGATGTAAGAAATAAGAACTGAAATGAGTACAAAAGGACTGGAGGACATGGAGTGGATGGATAGGGACGAGTGGAGAAAGAAAATAAAACTTTAGGCTCAGAAAGATGTGTAAACAATGAAAATCTGTATTTAAAAAATAAATTATTATTATTACTATTATTACTTTTTTATTTAGAAATATTTCGCAATACAGTGTTTCTCCTTCAACGCAAAGTGATTTGTCACCAGAGGATCCTGTCTAAAACATATTCTTCCCTCAAATCTCTAGCTTCCATACTTCTTTTCACTCCATCCATCCATCGTTCTCTCGGCCTACCTCTTCGATTTCTTCCATTAGCGTTCCAATTAAGGTTCATCTTTGGTATTCTCTCTTCTTCCATTCTTACGAGGTGTCCATACCATTTCAAAAGCTTTTCTTCTATTTTTCCTAATATTTTTTCAACTTGCATAATTTCCCTTATTGTGTTGTTTCTGACCTTTAGTTTTTTTATTGTTACTATTGCATATATTGAGGATATGTTTGTAGAAAAATATAATGACCTAATTATTTTAGAGGGTAAATATTGAACATTTTGTGTGTGAACACACTCTAAATATAATTTGTCTCAGAACTAGTGCTGTTTTCATGACAGTGTTAGTAACTAATTATTAACATATACATTATTTTACACTAAGAGATTGTATCAAAAATATATTTCGTTGGTCTCATGATTAGTAGGTTCGATCTTAGATAAATGATAGTATTTCCCATATGAGGGAAATTAGAAAGCTTTTATTACTATATATGGGAATAAAAACACGATGGCCCCCTATCACGTAAGTTAACTTTCCTGACCAAATGATAAACATATTTAGACAAATTGTTCATAGTTTTACATAAAAACTTTCACTTAACAATCTGTCAATGTATTTTCACATCCAAATCACCCTACATATGTGTGATAATTACTTTTTACTTCGATTCCCTGGAAATAAAATAATAAAATAGCTCTCAAATCAGAAAGTAATAGACCTATTATTTGGAAGTCAATCGATATTAGGAAGCGAGGTTGAAAATTCTAATTTTGTTTCTTGGTTTAATTTCAGTTAAATACATGTTTCAATTAAGACAAATAAATACTATTTTAGAAATTGGTTCACGAGAATGAGGGAAAAAATTGAACACTATAATGTTATCTGAACTGCAAACACTTACAAATTAAACTGATTTTGAAAAAAAAAATCACAAAATTATTATTATTTCTTTATTTTACGTTTTGAAACGAGATAATGGCCAAGTCATCATGATCATTTGAACTAATAGCATTTTCTGAAAACAGCGTAGTCCGCCATTTCCTTTTCAATAAAACTGAAGAGGAATAGGGAAATAAATAAAATGCTTACAGAATGCATCAACTTTAAATGATGTGCGTATCATTAATATGTGTCCAAGAGACAGAAATGTTAATTAAACATACATAATATGTAAAAAATTGTATATAATTGTGAAAGTTAGGCCTAAACAATTTAAAAATATTTTTCACTGAGAGTAATTAATAATCATAATTACAAAGAAATAATCGTTATCCCAGACAAAAAAATTATTAAGTCGACGTTTCAATCTCCTTATGTGAGATCAAATAAGGAGATTGAAACATCGACGTAACAAATCTATGTTTTGACTGAGATAACGTTTATTTCTTTGTAATTATGATAATTTAAAAATAATAAATTGAAAATAAGTGAGCCTTTTTAGCATAATTAATTTTGAAATTCTTATTTATTTAAAAAATGAAAACTATTTTTTAGACAATTGAAAATTTCAGTTGTCTTTAAGTTACATCAATTTTATATTGATAAGCCCGACTGTATGTGAACACTTACATTTGTGAAACACTTATTTCAAGTGCCATCAATTAACTGTATCGGATATCAGAGAAAACAAAATAATATAAAACTGAAAGTTATTATTGTATATTGTGTAATTAGTAGGGCTCCTAGTCATAAGTCTAACTTCTCATTATACTATTCAACTGTTTGTGTGTGTATGTGTGTGTGTGAAACAAAAACATGATATAGTCATAAGTCTAACTTCTCATTATACTATTCAACTGTTTGTGTGTGTGTGTGTGTGTGTGTGTGTGAAACAAAAACATGATATAGTCATAAGTCTAACTTCTCATTATGCTATTTAACTGTTTGTGTGTGTGTGTGTGTGTGTGTGTGTGTGTGAAACAAAAACAAGATATAGTCATAAGTCTAACTTCTCATTATACTATTCAACTGTTTGTGTGTGTGTGTGAAACAAAAACACGATATAGTCATAGGTCTAACTTCTCATTATACTATTCAACTGTTTGTGTGTGTGTGTGTGTGTGTGTGTGAAACAAAAACATGATATAGTCATAAGTCTAACTTCTCATTATGCTATTTAACTGTTTGTGTGTGTGTGTGTGTGTGTGTGTGTGTGAAACAAAAACAAGATATAGTCATAAGTCTAACTTCTCATTATACTATTCAACTGTTTGTGTGTGAAACAAAAACAAGAGAGAGTCATAAGTCTAACTTCTCTATACTATGTTGCAATCTTACCTTTTAATACATAAAAATCCTAGCCCTAGTAATCAGATAATAATTTTAAGTAAGTTAGTTTATATTATTTTCTTAATTGTTATATTAAAAGTATTAAAAGCAATATATTTTATAGAACACGTAGCCAGTTAAGATTTTTAGTAGGCCTATATACCAGTAGGCTGAATGAGTCTAATGTATTTTTTTTATTCACATGTTTTGTGGAAATACAATTTATAACGGACTTGTGGATAACATGCTCACCTCTGTTCCCAACGTTCGCGCATCAAACCCAACAGAGGTCGATGCTTTTTTTTATTTATCTTCGGGTTTTTACAGCTGCTGCCTTCTTCCCGTGCCAAACCTCCAAAGTTTTCATGGTTAAAACTTCAGTGAATGACAATAAACATGTGTCCCGTGCCGTATATTTACGGAACGTAATAGAAACGAAAAAAGAAGCCACTGAGCAAAATTTGTTGGCATTTTCCTGAACAGATTTAATTGGGATTATAATAACGTTAGCTGTTAGAGAGGATCAGGAAATGCTTGCTACTATGCATTACATGGGCACATGACGTTCCAACTCCTTTCAAAAAACATTAAATTGAAAATGTATAAAAACTATTATTCTACCATTTATAATATATGGATGCGAAACATGGACATTTAATTTAAGGGAGGAAAGAAGATTACGAATATTTGAGAATAAAGTTCATAGGAGAATTTAGGACCAAAGAGAGATGAACAGACAGGTGAATTGAGAAGACTACATATCAGTGAACTACAAGGTCTTTATAGGAAGCCAGATATAATAAAACAGTTAAGTCTCGTAGACTTCGATGGGCAGGACATGTGGCACGAATGGGGAATGAAAGACGTGCAAGGAAACTTCTTGTAGGAAAACCAAAGGGAAAACGTCCAGTCGGTAGACCAATGAGGTTGGAGAATAACATTAACTATGATTTGAGGGAAGTAAATTATACAGGGAATGATTGGAAAGCAATAGCTCAGGATAGGGGTGTATGGAGGGCTTATGTCCGCTCGGCCATGAGCCTATGGGTTCGATAGTGTCAGTGAGTAGGCAAGTAAGTTAGAGAGGATCGATATATAAAATAATAAACTAATAAACGTACGTACCTGTAGGGATATATTAAGAAGTAAATCATTGTAGCCTATTAACTTTAGTCATAAATAAATTATGAAATTCTTTATCTTTACCTCTGTGCCCATTGGTTGGAATTATAATATGCGCTATTTCTATGGGATTAATAATTAAAATTTTATTGAGCTACACTAAATAGATCGTGCAATTCAATATAAATTGATTTGTTTAAAAGTAAGTTTATTTTATTTTGTGGTATTTTACAGAAAACTATTTTTGTTTCATTATTATTTTAGAAACTTTAACATCTAGGATAATGTCTAGGATTTATAAGTTTATCCAATAAATCTCGCGTTTCCATTGTTGTGTTGTCAAAATTTTCTAAGTAGTTCTAAGTAGAAGATCCCTTCACTCCGAGGGGTGGAGCATAGGGCATCAATGAGAAATATATTTTCTGAAGGAGTATGTTATTTTGTTGTATTTTTAATGAATTGTGAAATGATAAACAATTTAAAATTGATACTGAATTAAGTTCAGAATCCAGCATTAATATTGACGATTGGAGAAAACTACAGTAGAGTCAGCTTGTTAGGCCTCTGGATTTGAACTCGGGATCTCCTGAATATCAGTTTGATACATTACCTTCTGATACCACTCGTTCGGTCAGTTTTAGTTTTAATCGTAAAAGAAGGAAATACTTTTTTTGTATAAAAAGACAAAGTAATTTCCAAGTTTAATGCAAGAAGTTTCTTCGTGACCACTGTTGAACTTTAAAATAAAAACAAACAACGTGAGAAACTGAAACCGCAAACCAAAATGAATAAAATTTATTACATTTAATTACTGTCATCAGTATACATGAAACCACATCCCCACGTTACTTCCTTTAATACATACTATACAGCAACACCTTTAAAATATATATTCTCCTTTAATCCATAAAAATGCAAGTAAATAATAAGCTAATTAATTAATTTATTTATATAGGGCCTACAGAATTTTAATGTTTACACATCTTTCTGTGCCTAAAGTTTTATTTTTCTTCTCCATTCGTCTCTCTCCATCCAATCCATGTCCTCCAGTCCTCTTGCTCTCATTCTAGTTCTTATTTCCTGCATCCACGAGTTTCGAGGTCTTCCTCTCCTCCTTCTTCCAGGTGGACACCATTCCAATGTTTTCCTGGGTAATCTTTCTTCTTGCATTCGTCGTACGTGCCCATACCAATTTAATTGCTTATACAGTATATAATCTACTATTAAATAACCAATATTCATTTTTTCTCTTATGACAGTATTTCTTATTTTGTCTAATTTTGAACATCTGCTCTCCTCAAGAAATCCATTTCCATCGACATAAGTTTTTGTTCTAAGTTTTTGTTGAATATCCAAACTTCAGCTCCGTATGTGACAGTACTATTGAATTATATGATATTATATCACTATTGAATTATATATTTGTAACTTATTTTTCCTGGTTATATGTCTGTTCCATAAGACTCCATTCATCATTGCTGTTATTGCTCTACCTTTATTTATTCTGTTCTTAATAACACTTTCTTGTTTGTCCTCTTTATCTAATTTTACTCCCAGATACTCAAATTCTTCACATCCACTAATATACCCCTTTTCATCTTCTAATATTAAATCTTCGATTTCGGCTCCGATATAAAATGTTTTTTCTAAATTTATTTTCAAACCTCAGTTATCGTATTCGTCCAATAATTTTCTGAACATAAACTCCATGTCTTCATATTCTTGAGCAATTATTAGCTGGTCATCCGCAAATAATCTGTTGATCCATCTCCAATTGGTACTCCCATTCCTGAAATTGTTTTGCTCCAGTTTGACAGTGCTTTATGTATAAATATCTTAAATAATGTTGGTGATATGCTACAATCTTGACGAAGGCCTTTTGTTACTTTAATTTCTTTTGATATATATTTTCCAATTTTAATTTTAGAGACTGCATATTTATACAAAAGATAATTAATATTTACATTATTAGTTTTTTTAACATGGGCTTACAATAAGAAGAAGGCCTACTACTGGTTGAAATACTCTAGCACAACTGCATTCTCCGTTTCAATGTTTTCTTCAATTATAAGACAAAATTCAATTTCCTTAAAAAATCACTAGAGTTACAATTATCATAAGTAATGCCACGAGTGATTTCCAAATTATCGATAAATTCACGACTCACGAAGTGAGGAGTGAATTTATCTAGAGAATTTGGAAATCAAGAGTGGCATTTGTTAGGACAATTTAACGAATAAAATTAAGCTGTTTACTCACAAATCATTATTTAACTGTAGTTATTTTAAAATATTTATATATCTAATGTAAACGGCGATGTTTGGAAACAAATGAGAAACGATAGGCACGCTTCATCTGCTTCTTTTGTTTATCACTGCAACTAGATCATACTATTTCAGAATATTAAAAAGGAGGAGCTTTCTTTAATATGGTAATTATAACACTGATAAATATTTCGTGAAACACGACTCTGATTGGTTGTAAAACAGAAATCATTGAAACGTGATTGGTCATTGACTCCCATTTGGGGCATGAGTTAAATAGTCAACAGTAATCTAAGAAGAGGTTGTGTTTTTCTGAAAAAATCACGAGCGACCAAGTCGCGAGTAATTTTGTCTAATGAAAAACTCAACGTCACGTTGGATTTGGAGTGACATATAGCGAATAATACATCAGAAGCTAAAAATAATTATAATGGTTCATATTTACCAAATGTGAGGTTAAGTATTCCGATCTTACTTCCGGGCGATTTCTAAGCCGGCTGTATAGTTATAAGTAGCATATATTTACTGTTAAATCTCTTTGGGCTTGGGGAAAATCAATAACAGATGATTGTATGAGAAATAACTATTAACAATAATACAGATTTATTATACGTTTAATATTTTTAGAGCAACAGAACTAACTTGTTTTGATAATTTTTTAAGTTTTCTTTTGTCATTTCTTGCTGTACCATATCGATCGTACATTGTTGAATCGATATCCTTGTCAAAGAAGTTAATTTGCGGAGATATCTCTCATTACGAACAGGAAGAGGCACGATTATCGGCCTATGACTTAAATAGTCATTAATAATGTTCATAATAAATTAAATTTGGGTATTTTAGTAATCTAGTTTACTACAATGAGAACAAATGTTACTACATTTCCATCAAAGACTAAAAGTTAGCGTCTATCTACAAGAAATCCTTTAGGCTTCTAATATTTAGAGCTTTTAGTAATGGGTAGCCTTCTACCCATAGGCCTCTAACTAAATAAAAGTGTTAAAATTGGAACGTAGCTTTAGCATTTTTTAAGACATGTAACTCTTTATCATGTGCTTTTGATTTATTGGAGAAAATCAGTACTTTGGCCGACTTTTCCCTTAATCTTTAACTCATTAGATTTTTGGTCATGTGTACATTTAGATATAGGCCTATAGGAAAATAAGTAAGCGCCCACTATCAATATGGTATACAATTATAAGAAAAGCGTCTTCAGTGTCTGTGAGTATATCAGTAAAAAATAAATAAATGTGATTCAAAGAATACGCATTTTTTTTTCAGATAGAAGAATCAATTACAATAAAGCTAGGCCATATTAAGCAAATGTTTAGTGTAGATTAGATCTCAGCACTTGATTTTTTTTTCTCGTATCATTTATGTAAGAAAATTGATTCGTATAGTAATTGGGACCACGTTTGATAACTTTTTTGTTATTAGTGTTCATACTAACATCTCTTTCTTCTTCTTCTTCTTCTTCTTTTTCTTGAGGCACTTCAGCATTATTTGAATGTTATGGCCCTCTAAACTATTGGTATCCATTTCTTCTGGACTTGAGTCCAAGTCCTCCAGATTTGAATGTACATAGAAGTTAAATCAGTTTGTTGCGTCTTCCCTTCTGTATTTTGTTTTACCTTTGTTTCGTATGTTTTTTGCTGGTTTCCTTTTAAAACCTCGTACCTTGGTGCAGAGCTACGACACTTGCATCTGGTTTCAGTCCCCATGGAGGAAGAAACTTTCTCATGGAATTCCTGTGCCTGCCAGCAGCATGAGGAATTGGATAACCATTAAGAAATGGATCCAGGTTGAGAAAACCAGTTATAACGACTGGGGGAGCAACATGCTGACCACATGTAGCCTTTATATTGACTGGATGATCTTCCACCTCTGTCATTAGCAAATGTGGATAGGAGGTCAGCATCTGGCTGGTAGGCGAAGATTCATCTAGATTTATCTTGCCATGGAGTTTAATTTATTGGTAATTTCCATTTAAATACTTTTTAAACCAAACTATCGTTTTACATTCTGTATACATGTGAAATCCAGTTTAGTTTATGGAGTTTTGTGAAATTGATAATAATTTTGGTTTTATTATTCTGTCAATTCTTTTTGCAATTCATTCCCTATGCACCATCTGATTCTCTAGTTGGTCAATATGTTCTTTTCAATATCCTTCTTTCAAATACCTACTAAGTATTTTTGTTTATCAGCTTCAGTACCACTTCTCTAAACATGAAAAGCTACAAGAAGAGAAACTAAAAGCAACTCACAGAAACAACTGACTGCCGCATCTCATGCTCTAAGAACAAAAATATACCGCGAGCAGGAAATGCACATAGATCTAGTATTTATTGTACGTCTCTGTAAAATATTAGCATTAAAAATTGTTCCTAGGAAAATCTTGACCTATTTGAGAAAGAAGTCGCATGAAGTTGTCTATAGGCTATATAGTTTTGTCTTAACATTTTCTGATCCACAAAATATTTACGAGTAACTTCAGTTGTAATTTAATTTGTCACATTAACGTAATTTCTATGCCACTGGTTCTGTGTTCGATTCCCAACTCTAATTAACTCTCATGCGTGAGTAAACAAGAGCGTTATGATTAATTTACAAACCAACGCGCATGATCAACGGATTCAGATTAAAATTATAGGTCTATCATATGTTGCTACATTTAGTAACGATAGACTATATTTAATTTTATGCTGTAGTAATTGAAGAGAGCTATTAAAATGAATTATGTTCGTTTATTTATTTGTATGCTATGTATAGTAAATTTAACTGTTTGTTCTTCAGGGTTAGTAGGGATTCATTTGAATTCATATGTTTTAGTCGTAGGCTACTAGTTTAGGTGTATGAGCTCAGAGATTTCAGAATTTTAAGAAAATATTTAAAAAAAGAGAGAGAAAAGCATTTTTTTTTCTTGAAACAGAAAACCTAGGCCTACTTTTAGTTATACAACATCCATAGGCCTGCTTGCTTAACTGTATACCAACGTTTGAGGTAGGCCTAAATACATATAAATACATAGGCCTATATATGACTAAACTCTATTTCTTATTGTTTCACACTTCTAAATTATATTATTTTCCATGGAGAAACTAATGAAATCTCAAATTTCATTTCGACAAAAAAGACACTTTTTTTTTCCTGTACACTTCTTATGTCGTTAATATCCGGGTCACATATCTCTGTAACATGGAAACGACGATTTTTAACGTTCCTTCTTTTCTTGTATCTTGTAAGCCCATGTTTCCCTTAACAGAGATTTAGGCGCTCTCCCTCTACAAGGAAGAATTTGAACCATACTAATTTAGTTATACTTGTTTTCGTGTAGATGTCATTTGAGTGGTCCGTGGTCAGCGTTCCGTCTCATTCTGACATCTAGGAAACCAAAGTAGTTCTAGGACGGGGAAATTCGGTAAATTTTGCTTAGAGGCCTTTTCATTCAGGGTTTAGAATCTTTTACGAGCCTGAAAATCTTCAGACTCGGGACCCACGGCTTAAAGTACCTCCCGCAGGACTTGCTCCTTGGATTTTTCCATCCTAAAAAATTCATCGACCCCGACCGGGTTTGAACCTGGAACCCTCGGGACCAGAGACAATGAGCATAACCACTAGTCCACCGCGGCCGATTTCGTGCCCTTGATTTTTTTTTTCACTCTATTCTTTGACCGGAATAGAAGCCGCGAATCTGGGATCCACAGGTAGTCCTGTTGCTATTCAATATTTAGATTTATGTCTCCGCGATAAGTAACAGAACTTAAGTTATATTTTGCAGGTCATGATTCCCGGAGATGGTAAATATAAGTATTTCTGGGTAATAGGCCTACAGTATTACAAGAATCCAGAACTACATTACCACCTAAAACAACGTCTTATGAATTAAGTGGTGGTTGGCATGTTTTGCTTATAACGTAAGTCCTTATGGATATTGCCTAAGTAGCTAAATCTGATCCAAATATTCGGCCCCTCCCACGTCCTTTAGATTACAGTTCTCACTCACTCTCTCTCTCTCTCTCTCTCTCTCTCTCTCTCTCTCTCTCTCTCTCTCTCTTTCTTTCTTTCTCTCTCCATATCTCACTCTTTATGCTCAGTGAAGCGATCACAATGTTTTAAAACAACAATAAAACTCAATGTATTCTAGTTGTAATATTTTATTTCCAGTTTTCAAAGGAGACCCAGACACAATTTCAATTTAGCATGGATTAAGAATTGAACAAACAATGGTAGGCTATACGCATATTATGTGTAACTTTATGAATAGGTTTATAGTTGTCAATTGCCGTAGCGTGGAAGGTTATGCCCCAGCATTCATTCCAAAGACTCGGATTCCCCGTGGGGGGGGTTACATTTTTAATCTGCGCCTTCAGTATTAGTGTGAGACCCTTGACTACTGTTGTTCTGCTGTCTTCGCCGGTGGCCCTGATATAGGCTACTGATAACCACAAATCAAGGGAAGAGCACTAGTAGGGCCTATGTACAACAGGCTACTTATCTAATGTGCGGTTCAGAGAATTTGGTCCCTCTCATAGGACTGTCAGCCTAAGGAATTGGCTTATCAGTCCCATGGGGGTGTAAGTCATACAAAATGATGATAAGGGTTACAAAAGAGAGAGGAAGTGTAAATTAAAAATATTGGACATATTGTGTGGGCTTAACGTGTACCATTTGGGACTATTTTCGGGAGGTCCATGATCAGGTTCATATCCGATACCGACCAATCTGATTAAGTTTTCCTTTTCTCTTTCCCCCTAAAATGTCAAGCAAAACCTGGGTTGGAATTCCATAGCAGAATCCATACCATCGTATTCACCATTTAATAGTAGGGCCTATCACAGGAAATAAATAGACACGATATGACATTAGATAGGCCTATTAAAACATCTATAGGCCTAAATGAGAATGAAATAAAAAAAATATTGCATAATAATTATTCATAACCAGTAATGATAAGAAAAATCATAGCCTAGGCCTATAGCATTTTTTTTTCAGAAACACAAAATAAAACTTACAGTTCCCCCTCTCACTCTATGCTCAGTGAATCGGCCACAAAGTAATAAAAACCACAGCAAATCTCAATGAATTCCAACATTTATTTTCAATTTTCAATGAGCATCTTTCTTTCCCCAAGTACAGTGAGAGCACATAAACCATCTAAGTTAATAGCTTTTATATTAATAGAGCCTATTAACACAGACTAAAGATTAAACCAGCTTAACTAACGTATAGACTACATTTTATTTTAAATTATGCGAATAAATTAATCTATTTTTTTTCTTTGTAATCCCATGTTTTCCCTTTACAGAGATTTAGGCGCTCTCCCCCTACAGGGAAGAATTTGAACCATACTAATTTAGTTACACTTGTTTTCGTATAGAAGTCATACTGAGCGGTCCGTGGTCAGCGTTCTGCCTCATTCTGACATCTGGGAAACCAAGGTAGGACGGGAAAATTCGGTAAATTTTGCTTAGCGGCCTTTTCATTCAGGCCTAAGGATTTTTTACGAGCCTGAAAAATCTCCAGACTCGGGACCCATGGCTCAAAGTCCCTCCCGGAGGACTTGCTCCTTGGATTTTTTCCGTCCTAAAATATCCATCGACCCCGGCCGGGTTCGAAGCCGTGATCCTCGGGACCAGAGGCAAGCTAGTATAACCACTAGTCCACCGCGGCGGCGACTAAAATTTGTTAAGATATTAATTACTTCATTCAATATGAGAGATCTATCCCTTTATAAAGAAATAAAGTGTAGGCTATAGACATATGTTTCCTAAAATTAATTAACAAGGACCCTACAATTTTCACGCATCACTTGCACTCTTCAGATGTTGCATTCACAATTAAATAAGTCACTGTAGGCCTATGGGATACGTCGTACGTTCTCTTAAAAAACTAAACGAGTCTAATTTTTCGGACTTAACAAATGACGATGGAGAGGCAAGATCGCTAGTATACAAATTTAATATAGGCTATAAATGTTGTATGTGATGTGACATATTTGCTGATGGTGGAGGTCATGCAATTACATAGAAGCGGAAATCATTTCATGCGGCGATTAATGTAATAATTTGATTTCCTTTACTGAAAATTCCAAGATATTATTATAAAAGTTTTCATATTTGGTTTTTAATCAAATTGAACTTAATAATAGTAACAATAGCACGGCTAAAATTTCAATAAATACATTAATTTTATAAAATTAAACTTACAGAAATAACACAATCGGAAATGTAGAAAATTATAACTAGGCTACAGGAACGAGATTAGGCCTAAACTAAGCAGAACCATATGATTTAAAACACAGAGCTTCAAAGTTTAATTTTAATTGAAGAAAATAATCATAAATGCGTTTATATTTTATTTGCTAATCACCATAATTATATATTCTTCTTTTATTTACTTATTTAGCCATGTGGAGTTATAACCATGTGGTTTTCTCTTCCACTGCCAGGACAAACACAGGTTACATTAGAACACAACAATCACAACAACCTATTATATAAGTAATTCAAAATATTTGAACTTCTTATTTTTCTTTCTGGAGAATCACTCAAATCTTGTAGTGAGATCACATATTTAGGAATTAAAATAAATAAAAATGGGAGTTATGAAGAGGAAATAAGAAATAGAAATAATAAAGGAAAATTTGCAATTGCTTGCCTCAATGGAATCCTGTGCAATACAAATATAAGTAATAAAAATAAAATGAATATATAGGCCCTATCATACAATTGTTAAAAGCATCATTACTTATGGAGCAGAACTTTGGCCATTAAACCTTAAATTGGCAAAACACAAATTTCTTCTGTCAGTTATTTGAATGTGGCGGACCGCAGTGAAAACGGAATATTGTGAAACTGTTATTATTATGTATATTGTATAATGATACACACTTTTAAGTGGACTCTTTTTGTTCGTTTTCTTCTGATTTATTTAAAATATTAAATTAATTAAACCAGTTGATGTATCCAAAAGGATACATTACGAATTTAAGGGTTAACAACAAAAACAAATAAGTACCTTTTGGCAACGGAAATGGATTTTATACGAAGGGCCGCAAGAATTTCAAGAAGAGAAAAAATTAGGAACTCAGTTATAAGGGAGAAAATGAAGATTGAAGACACTATTTTAGATTATATTGAAACTCAGCAATTAAGATGGTACGGACATATCCAGCGAATGGAAGAGGATCGACTACCAAAATCTGTTTTGGAATAGAAACCTGAGGGAAGACGAAGCAGAGGAAGACCTAAAACCTCCTGGAGTCAGGGAATATGTTTATATATGAAGGAGAAACATCTACAACCAGGAGATTGAATGGACCGACAATACTGGCTATTAGGAATCGGACGATGTCAAAGACATTAATCAACCGATTATCTATCTATCTATTTTTCTTTCTAAATTGTGTTAACATTTGATGTACATGCATCTTACACAGTAAAACCTGTCTTAGCCGGAACCTTTATAAGAAGGAAACCTGTACAGACGGAAAAAAATCTCCAGAACGGTACGATTTTGTAATTATGTAAAATCGTCCTGTATAAGCCGGAGACCTTCATAGCGCGGAAACGGAATGGTTTCTAAAGTACCAATAATTAATTTTTGCCTCAGTAAGACGGAAAATTATTCTTAAGCACGTTCTAATTACAGTATTAATGACCACACGTAAAATTTCTGCATATGACGCTTTCTGCATTATATCGTTTTACCTTCTTGTGTTGCCATTGTATTGCGGGAATACCCTTGCCTATGTATGACAGCGAGGAATCCCTCTATTTTTCTTGCCTGCTTATATTACCTGCGAGGGAGTTGGGAAACTCTCCAGTCTTCCTGTAGTTTGGTTCCTTCTCGCTTTTGTGTAATACAGTTTTTTTGTATTACCGTACAAACTGAGTTGTGTTACATACACTATTTTGTCTGTATATCAGTCAATACGTTATGTCTTTAAAGAGTGCATGTAAAACCCTCACACTGCGTGAGAAAATTCAAGCTTGTAATTTGGGAACCCTTTATAAGAAGGAAAACCTCCAAGAAGGATACATATTTAAGGAACCGTCATGTTCCTTCATAGACAGGTTTTATTGTATTTGTTTCGATTAAGTGAAAAACGTTGGAAACAAGTTGAGCTATTTTGCGAAAATGAAAGAAAAATACGGCTAATTATTTGTATTGTCTTTTCAAATACGAAACTAAACGATCTTTGATTCCAATCAAATAACTATTGTAGGCTACATTTCGAGAGGTTTTAATTTTTTTAGTATAATTAATTTATGTAACATATTTTTTATTTTCTTGTATACAAAGTACTTTAAATTGAATTAAAGAATTATATTTGAAAAAAACTGTGAGTGTCGTTTCTACGAGTATTTACTGATTTCCTAGCGTCTAGAAAAGTAATAAAGAATTTGTAAATTTAACTTCAAATATCCTACGTTAAAGTTTTTTAAAACCTGATTTGTTTAGCTATTACATTAAATTAATCTAATTGGCTAATTATGAAGATTGGCTTTAAGTAGCCTGTATCAACGAGGTATTTAAGTTGTGCAACGAACGCTATTTTATCTTAATATACGTGTAGGCTCTATGTTTCCAGTCATTTCATTAAACGCATTAGTTAGTTAACTGTGGGTATAACAACAAAATCTAATCTTATAATTAGCTATTTAATGTTAATAAATATTAATTATACCAAAATTAAGAAATAAATAATAAATAATTTGTTGGAAAGACGTAAGTATCCGGTTACTCTTGAAGCATTACTCTGGTTGTTACAAATTTTGCGACACCTTTTTTATTTCAAATAATAACGTATAGGCCTACCTGATATCTTGATAATGGCTTAGTGTTCTAAACTAGTTTTTTAATAGTAATTAGTTAAATTTCGTGTTAGCATAATATATGAGAAATATGAAATACATTTAATTTTATTTTTAAAACTTATTATTTTTATCTACAATTAATGATAGGCCTATTCATTTGTGTGTTTTCTATTTTTCACGACAAACTCCGCGCTTGAGGTCAGAAAAAATTTTAATACAGGTTGATTAAACATACCTACAGATAAAAAGTCTTCACTTAAATTAAAAAGAAAATTCAGTGCTGCCATTTCGACTTGCGATCAAAGACTAGCCTAATTCTAGAAACGAAATTCTATAGTCTAGATTCTAATTTTAAGTTAGACTACTACTTAATATTAATATTTCAATTATTATTTTATATTCATCTTCACTAAGTTATTTTGTATTAATTTTAATAAGAAACTATTTATTTAATTTCTCTTCTATTAAACATATGACCCATGAAGTGGTTAACTTCCTAGAGCAACAAGATCCCATTCTGTGAGTTTAGGCCTATGTTGCTAAAAATAACATTACAGAAAAGAAACAGAGAACTACAAGAATTCCTGGGCACAGAAAATCCACTTTTTTCCTCACATACAGTAGTAATTTTAAACTATTTGTGGATGTGTAGGCCTAATAATTGCTTAAAGTTTATCTTTATAATTTTATTATCTTACAATGCTCAAAGATACTATATATAAAATTATATATTTCTTTCTATTCGCTTCTTATATTATCATCCCAGTTATGAACCTACTGTACCAAGTTACAATAACGGATAGGCCCTATAATGCTTAGCTTATATCACCCTCTATCTGTATTAGCATATAGTGTAAACTAATCAATAGATCAGGCATAGTTTTCTCACAGTTCTAATAGGCCTAACTGTGATAATATACTGGAAATAAGAAAAAAATTCTTTACAGCAGGCTATATTGGCCTATTGGCTATGCTACAGGGATACGAGTCTGCATCTCATCTATTAGGCGTAAGCGAGTGCAAACACTACGATATGAAAGGGCTCTTGTTTTTTTTTTTTTTTGGTTAACACTTTCCAAAAGTAGGCCTAGAGGAACTTTCAACTTTTCTTATTAGTAATCTCGTCTAGTTGATCATGAACATTGGATTGGTTGACTGATTGGCCTAGTATTTAATATGGGAAGCGCAATAGATCTTTTAGGCTGCAGTACTAGGACACCTTTTCCTTCCCAGTTTGCATATAGGCCTATATCCTATATATATATATATATATATATATATATAGGCCTATATATAATTCACCAAATATTGTAACACATATTAAAGTCGCAGAATGGAATGGTTTTTAGAAACAAAATGAGTAGGAAGCAGAAAAAGAGGAAGGCCCAGATTAATATGAATGAATGGATGGATGATAATGAGGATGACCTCAGACAATCAGGAGTGAAAAGATGGAGACAAAAAGCCATAGAAAGAGCTGTGAGCATCTCGATCGTTGAGGTCAAACTGCAAGGGGCGCTACGCCAAATGAAGAAGGTGGGCTAAAACAATTGCTTGAATACATTTGAGAATGGAGTTTAAGTTTAGGCTTAAAAAAATTCAAACTAGGCTATATCAAAGATTTATTCCTGTAGAACAATTTTATAGTAATTAAAGTTTGTGATATGACAACGGGCCTAGATTTCAAGCGATTATAGGTCAGTAAAAACATTTTTAAAATGTAGCTTTTTAGAACATTTTGTACGCTATAGTTTAAAACTTGGTATCTGCGTGTGGTCTTGAAACCGGACTCTCAGTTGGAGTCCCGGGTTTAAATACCGGCTTAGTTACATATATAGTTCTATGCTTATATAAACCGGTTCCAGTTCTTTACTAACACTTTGTTGATTAAAGTTATATCAAGCTTAACATTAAAAAAACTAGCTTAACATTTTGCGCTTCTACATTTTTCATTCAATTAACTCCATTTTATTTTAAGATTCTTAGACATCTGTGGCCACATGATGTATAACTAACTCACTTGCACTATGGAGGTTCATGGCCGCCTGGACATAAGCACTCCATGCATCCCTATCTTTAGCTAATTTTTACTATTTTCCTCCCCCGAATCATGATTAATATTATTCTCCCGACGTTATTCTTGCTCTACTTACAGAGCGATTCCTTCTGATTTTTCAACAATAAGTCTCTATGCTCCTTTTTTATTACCCATTCGTGCTACATGTCCTAGCCATCGCAGTCTAAGAGCACTGTATAATTTTCCTCCCCGAATCATGGTTAATAAGTTATTATTCTCCCAGTGTTATTCTTGGTCTACTTATAGGGCGATTCCCTCTGATTTTTCAACAATACGATAAGTTTCCATGCTCCTTTTTTATTCCCTATTCGTGCTACATGCCCAACCCATTGTAGTCTAAGAGACTAATTTTTTTTTATTACATGACGTATAGGATTTTTAAAATTCTATTTTGTTCCCTGAATACAGTAAGTCTATTATCATCTGAATTCGTACTGCGATGTCTTGTAAAAATGCAACTATTATAATATTAATTTTAAAAGGATCTTGGTAATGAAATTCCATCCAGTATTTGCTTAGGCCTACATGACTGGAGGAAATCCACAAAAAGTCAGAGTTACAACACACAATAAATTTGAAATTATAATTTTCAAAATATGATTCTCAATCTCTTTCCTCTTAGTTTCAATCGTTTATTCTCTTATCCGACTAAATTTAATTGTTAAACTTTTAAAATTAATATTAATCCTTTCACGTTATATGGAACAACAAAATAACTAAAACTCTATAGCGGGTTTGAATGCAGCAAAGAAAGTAAAATTTCACAATAAGTTACCTTAAAAACCAATTTACAATTATTATTACATCAAAACAACTAATTAACTAACTCACTGGCACTATCGAACACGCAGGTTCATGGCCGCACGGACATAAGCTCTCCATATATATCCCAATCCTGAGCCAATGTTTTCCAATCATCCCCTGTATAATCTACTTCCCTCAAATCATAGTTAATATTATTCTCCCACCTCATTCTTGGTCTACCAACTGAGTATTTTCCCTCTGGTTTTCCTACAAGAAGCTTCCATGCACGTATTTTATTCCCCATACGTGCCACATATCCTGCCCATCGCAGTGTACGAGACTTAACTGTTCTTATTATATCTGACTTCCTATAAAGACCATGTAGTTCATTGTTAAGTAGTCTTCTCCATTCACCTGTCTGTTCATCTCTCTTTGGTCCAAAAATTTTCCTAAGAACTTTATTCTCAAATACTCGCAATCCCCTTTCCTCCCTTAAAGTAAGTGTCCATGTTTCGCACCCATATAATATAGGCCTAACTGGTAGAATAATAGTTTTATATATTTTCAGTTTAACGTTTTTTGAAAGGAGTTGGGAAGTCAAGAGTCTCTGTGATGCATAATAACATGCATTTCCAGAATTGAACCTATGTTTAATTTTCTTGTGCATCTCATTCCTGTTTGTGATTACTGTTCCTAGGTATTTGAATTCAGGTCTCAATTGCATTGAATTCTATAATGAAAAATATAATATGCATAGCCTAATAAAACACTGTACGTAACATATCAAAAGATTAAGGAGAAGTTTATTCACTCCGGATGTATTTTAATCCCTTGATGAATGAATGATATAGGTACTGAAAACAGAATTCAAATAAAGCACAGCCAATGGATCAATTGGTGGACTGTGTCAAGGAAATAACTTAAGAAATATGGAAAATAACAATTTTCGCAGGAGTAAAATTACCTTAATCAAGCTAGTTAACTATTACGGTAACGTTTGATTTAGGGAGACCCGGTTTAAAATCCAGTATCCATCAGTTTAAGAAATGATTTTCCTGGTTTTCCTCACTCGTCAAAGGAAATGTTGGAATTTCATTTCAACCACTATTTCATAGTAGCTCTGAAGATGAAAATTATAGGCCTATACGATATAACCTGGGATGTAAAAGTATCTACAAATAATAATTAAATAAAAAACAAGCTTAGGCCTAACTGCATATCTGAGAAATCCACAATTATGGAAGTTGAAAAATTGCTCTATGCGATATCGTCTACGGCGGTTGAAACTTTTTTTATCGTTAAACATTTCAATATTTTCAAAAGAATTATACAATTCAAACAGATCACACTGATTTTACAGAAATCACCAAAGTAATTTTAAAAGTTTCTACATATTTTATTGTTTTTAATGCGTATCTATTAATTTAGTATTTATTTATTTATGATTACAGGCTACTCATGTGTTAAATAATTTTCATTTACAGGCGTTGTTTAAAAACAAACGTTAACAGGCAATTTTTTTGGTAAGTTGCATCGAACGTTTATGATTAAAATTTTATTAATATTAATAAATGTTTGACTAAGCAGAGATAAAGAAAAGTACAACGAAATCTCTTGAAATGAAATAGAAATTTTGTGGACAAAGGAAACTAGAATTTGTAACCAGTTGCATAAAAAATACAGAAAGAGTAATGGTCAGTCAAACTTAAGTTGGTAAATCTATTTAAATATACACAACGGCGTTCTTAACGTTGAATAAACATGGCCTACTGTAAATCTACGGAGAAAATACGTCATCAAACATAAGTTAGGGCTTCTTGTATCTGTTTATTTTCCGTGAAATTGCATGACTTGCCCACTTAGCTATGACTATGTCTTCATTAGGCACAAAATGAGACGAGAAATTGCTTTACGTTACTCATATGTTTGTAATCAACAATACAATATTCTTATTAAGATATTACATTCTGTTTTGTTCTAAATGAAAATAAATTCATTAAATTTCTGGCAACTTTAAAATTTTTAATTTGACTATGGGCACGAATTTTGGGGAAGATAGCGACGCTAATTTAACGTCATTTCTATAATATAGTTTTTAAAAGATATCCGTCAGATTAATTTTGCCTTTTTTATTTTTAAAGATGGCAGATATTTTTAACTAATAACTACTGTAGCCAGGCAAAATTAATCAGTTTGCAGTAGACTATAATAAAACATAAGTTACATTTAAAAATCACATAGGCCTAATAAATTAAACAATTTTCAAATAATTTAATATCCCATGGAATTTCAATAAATTATAATAGGTCTTATATGTTAGTATTATTTGTGAAATAGACCCAGTAAACAAAATCAGGGAGACTGCATAGCAACTGTTAACAACAAATTCTATAAATAGGCCTATAACTTAACCGCAATCGCCACATTTAACTTTAGAGGTACAAGCTAGAATCTTAGAATTATATGTAATATAATTATAAAATCAAATGTCGATGGAAAAAAATAAATTTAGAATAGAATAGGTTTATTTAGCTAGGTCTTTAGGTGTGAATTATATAAAACTGGAGAAGAATAGGCACATACATACAAATTATAAGAATAAATTGTTAACTTTGTTAATGTTATTTTCATACAAATTTATCGAAAATAATTTATAAATTTATTTTGAACATAAATAATTATCAAGAAATGCTTTCAGCATTAGACCATAGTCCATATAGGCCTAATACAAGCTGTAAAATTCAGCTGATCTTTTCATTGAATTTTGTACCCACATTTTCATTCTCCAAATCGGAAGCAGAAATATAATTCCTAAAATCTGTGTTTTGAAATGGTTCTTTTGGAATGTTATAACAATTAGGCCTATTATTTGAATAATTAAGCCGTTCAAAAATACTTAAGAATGTAGGCTACATAATATTTAGAGCTATTATTCAAAATAATGTTTTTAGCGAATCATTCAATTACGCCCGATTAGGCTAAATATCTACAGGCTCAGTATTAAAATATTCCAAAATATACGATAAAATTTAGCTTTTTGGTTCAAGATTTTTTCCCATTAATTACTAGGCTAAATGAATTTTAAAATAAACTACCACAACTTTTTAAACCTCAGACATAATGAGTTTGTGGGCAATATTACATTAAGTAGGCTTACCGGTAGGCTATCTACCTCACTAGGACCAACGAAACTGGAGGTTCATGTCTGCGCGAACATAAACTTTCTATCAATTCCTATCCTGACCTAATATTTTCCAGCCTTTCCCTGTATAATTCACCTCAAATAATAATTATTATGCTTCATCCCATTCTTGACCTACCTACTAGGTGCTTTCCCTCTGGTTTTTATACAAGAAGTTTCCGTGTCCTTTTTTCATGCTCTAATCTATGCTATATCATTCTGTGCGCATCGCAGGTTATAAGATACATATTTTTAAAAATATTTTTGTATTTGTCGTGAATTCGTTTATTGGGAATGAAATTAATTAAATATTATTTTATGGTAATTTAATGTTATAGAACAAGTCATGTTTTCCATAGACCCTATGCTATAAAAGTCTGTAACTATTATCTTAAAATAATGAAGACCCCTAACTAGAGTCAACACTTAAAATGAAATGAATGGGCATATTTATCTTAATTTTTTTTTAATATTATGTTAATCAATTGTGAAATATCACAGATGTATAACTTACACACAGGTAGGCCTATATTCACGTTAAGAGCAAAGCTGGGTCCTATAGGCCTATTTCAAAATATCAAAATATAGGCTACATTTCTTTAATTACGCTAATTTAGTTTCACACAATTGCGTATGATTTCTCAAACTCAACGAAAGTAAGTTCAATGCCAGGAGAGAATGCCAGAAATGTCGTACGATAACATTATGGCATAGGATTATATATATATATATATATATAGTATAGGCCTTTAGTCTATAGGGCTATATACTTATATAAAAAAGTGCCAATAGTCTCTCGTCCATACACTCATCTGTATATATCACACTGTAGTGTGACTTCGTTCTTTGTGCAATTAAAATTTGAGCCTACAAAACAAACTTAAAAGAGTACACACACAAACACACAGAGTAAATAGAGTAGGCCTGTAAGACTAAGAAAACTTAATATGAAATACAATTTAACCCCAGAAAAAAATGCTTACATTGAAGTGCTATAAATTTCTTTATTGAGCCCCAATTTCGAACTCTATATTTTTGTACCCAATATTTTACATGTTTTCTTTTCACTCTGAATCCTCGCCCCTTCCCCTAACGGATTCCAACTTGCCAATCTCCCAAGCCTGTACATACTGCAGGATTTAGCCTATATTAAAATCTGATAAAATAATGTGAGTGCATAAAACTACATAAGTTAGACCTATTTCTCCGCAGAACTAATAATAACAGGACTATTTGTCAGATAGGTACTGGTTCTTGATATTTACGCACCAGTCGGTATTCCAATGCTCTAGGTGTAGAATCAGTGTGTATTCTATATATCATCACATGTCAGTGTTTCTTATGGACTAGTCCATGCAGCAATATGTCTTATGTCGGCAACTTGAACATTTTCTGTTCAATAACATATAACAATCTCAATAACAAGCTTCTTCCAGAACGGGACAACACATAAAAGGTAATAATCCTCAACCTTATAGGCCTATTATTAAAGTTGTTTTAAGGAATTATAAAATTTATTCTCCTGTTTTTTTTAAATATGTTTATACAATTGTCATGAAATAATTTAAATTAGATCTACTGAATTATTCAGAAATAAATATTTTTCTTTGTTTTGTAATCTGTAGGCCTAGTTCTTATTAATGTTAATTTATAATATGAGTGAAATCTTTTATTAACCCGTAAATTAAAAATGTCTCCTATAAGATAGGCTATATAAATTGGTTTCATTTATGTAATTATTTTAATAAAAACAGATGAAAACTAAAGAGAAGAGATTACTTAATGTTTTTAGAATTTCACAAAGTAGGTCTACATAATAGTAACAGTTACGCACCATTTCGTTTTCACTGCGGTCCGCCACATTTTAAATAACAGACACGATAAATAAGTATTTTACCAATAAGGGTTCGCCTCGTTACTTTTTTCATTCCACTTTTAGTTTCTATTTCCGTATCATTAAAATAAAATTTTAATATGTTATTTTGTTTCATTGTTTACATTTAACATAGGCCTATAGAACCAAACTTTAGCTATAACGCTAAGTGCTATTATTATTACTAGTGGTCGCTCAGCGGTCGAAATTCGACCAGAATTCATTAAATTTTTAAGTAAGGGCCTATGTCACAAATACATGAGTAAGCATTCATTTTCGATTTATTTTAAAAATACGAACGATAGGAAATATGTGGTATAGCTTGGCTAAGCCATATTAAAAAAAACAATAACCCATAATTTGACATTTGTATACTATTTAAATTTGCATTTGGCCTGTACTATGTGTACGGGAATACTCTTGCTCTTGTTTCCCGCTCCAACTTGTCAATGTTCTATGTCGAAGCGTAATGTAAGTAGCCTAGGTGCGAATATGTAAATACAAAAAAATATATGTAATGAATTACTGAAACAAAGATTAGACAGGGTTTAATTTAAATTTAAATATTAAAATGTACTCATTTTTTTAAACCACTAATAATAAATACGCGAGAGTAAGTCAATTCACATTGCTGCTGCACAATTTTCTTTTTACAACAATGCACTATCGTATGAACGTAAACAAATGAATGAGTACACAAATGAATAATACACATAAATTCCTTAGAGACAATTTACTTTATTTTGTTTAATTTAATTTATCTGTAACACATATAATACATAAATTTTATTTTTCTGCGCTCCTTCTCTATATGAACTGTAATTATGTCAAATATCACACTCCTCCGTGCGCGCAATCTTCTGCTTAAAAATGGGTACAAAGTTTTCCTTCACGTATTAATATATAGATTACTATTATTGTTATTATATTGGGTATTAGTTGCTCTATTCCTTTGGAGAGAAATGAATGTCACCACATCTGTTGTTAAGAGGATTGAAAATCAAACGCTTAAACGGTATGACCATGCACAAAGAATGGAAAATGAAAGATGGCCAAAAAATATATAGCCTACCAATGGTCGCCCCCTGGAAGAAATAAACGTGGCAGACCAACATGGAAATGGAAAACCTACGTCAGAACTATAGTGGATGATAGGAATTTGGAAGAGGGAGATTGGAATGATAGAGATAAATGGAAACTGAAGACGGCAAACCTATAAATGGGGGAAAGCCGAAGAACAAGAAGAAGTTGCTCTATTGGTAATAAATACCTAAATAATGATAGGTCCTGTTATAAAACAGAAGGTAGGCAGAATTCCTGCTAGATTGTTATTTAAGATAAGTTATTTATTTTTATAATAACAAACAACTTATGGAGAAAGGTTTTATTCCTTATCCTGTTAAATTAAAAGGATAATCTAGAGAAACATTTAAAATAAGATATATATTTTTTGACTCTACAATTGTATGTAGCTTATAGGTTAATTTATAACATAAGTAGTAAGGTCTATTGGTTTATAGGTAAGTCTTAAGCTAATGTTAGATTAATCACAGTGTAAGTAACAGGAGTGCTGAGACGTTAAAATATATTCACAATCGGTGCAACATTAAAATTTGCATAGAGACTATGTATAAAATGTATTGGACTGAGTAATAGAATTCTGATTACCATACGTTCCGCCCGATTAAAACACATGTCCGCACTCAAACAATGATACTATAATTGTCGATTCTCGTAATTTTTAATTTCCAGTATCTATAATAAGTGTGTAATTAAAATCACTCATAAATTTTAACGCCAGGTGATTGTCAGAGAAACCAACATCCCTCCCATTATATCAAACTACTTACGTTGGAAAGTAATTAATTTTTTATTTGCCATTTCACCTTTCAACGGGCGAATTGATCTAAATGTAGATGCTAACAGGTTATAAAGGGGATGTCATAAGAAAACAAAATGTATTTTTATGTACGATTTGCATTATTATTATTATTAGGCCCTATTATTATTATTATTATTATTATTATTATTATTATTATTATTATTATTATTATTAGTAGTAGTAGTAGTAGTAGTAGTAGTAGTAGTAGTAGTAGTAGTATTATGATAAGTATTCCTAATAATTCAAAATAATTGTTATTATTTATTATCAGAAATTTGTCCACTGGTTCGCTCTCGAGGTAGCGCGCTGTCTTGTCACGCAGTGGGTTCGGGTTCGATTCCCGGTTGGGACAAGCTTCCTGAGTGAGGTTTTTTCTGGGAGTTTTTCCTTGCCTGTAAGAAATACAACAGGTAGCTTTAAGTCCCAAAAATGTCCCCGAACATAATCATCATTATCATCCTTCATCGGTGTGGAAAGCAACGGGAAGCTACCACACCTAAAATTCCCTAGTAAAGCTGCAAATCGTAGCATGGGAATGCTATAATTTCAGTAAAAGACCTGCCTCAGGGCAGGACTCTATAGAGTAGAATCGACATTTATAAACCCTATTTTACCTAAGGTATATTAGGGTTATACTTTGTGTCAAAGTTGTGATACATTATATAATTTTATATAAAACTAAAGTTTTTATGAACTTTATTTACGATTTTTCATTTCTACTTCGTTTAATTTTTTTATCGGGTAGGCCTATGTTTATAGTGTATAGTCTACATATTTTCCGAAAGCCAAATACTTGGCCAACTTTCAGAACAATACACTTCCTTAGCTGGAATATTTATTCCAATTATATTATTATTAGCAGTAATATCATTACATTAATTTTTTTACTGTTAAAACATTCTGCTTGGTTTAATATTACTTTATTAAATCAGACATTGCTACTAGAGACGGAAAAAGTATTTATTAATATTATTACAGTAGGCCTAGATAAAAATTAGAAGGACTATTTAACTCATGCCCCAAATGGGAGTCAATGACCAATCACGTTTCAATGATTTCTGTTTTACAACCAATCAGAGTCGTATTTCACCAAATATTTATCAGTGTTATAATTACCATATTAAAGAAAGCTCCTCCTTACAATATTGCGTTCCTTTGGCAATAAATAGTATGATCTGGTTGCAGTGATAAACAAAAGAAGCAGTAGAAGCGTACCTATCGTTTCTCATTTGTTTTCAAACATCGCCGTTTACATTAAATATATAAATATTTTAAAATAACTATAGTTAAATAATGATTTGTGAGTAAACAGCTTAATTTTATTCGTTAAATAGTCCTAACAAATGCCACTCTTGATTTCCAAATTCTCTAGATAAATTCACTCCTCACTTCGTGAGTCGTGAATTTATCGATAATTTGGAAATCACTCGTGGCATTACTTATGAAAATTGCACCAGGGGCAAATAATTATGATTCTCAGTTACTAGTAAAATAACTTATCTTGAATATCGACTCAAATGCATTAAAACAAATTAAATAATGAAGTAGATCACATATTTTACAAAAAATACATAGAATAAAATCTCACTAATAAAACACTTTTATTCTTTACAGGATTATTATTTTTGGAAATGGTTCTCAAAGATCTGTGAAACCATGTCACGAGTTCCATGGAAATACAGCCTCATATAGCATATTTTATGTTATTTCTTCCTTGGTTATGGGGCGGTTATATTTTGCAAAGCATAATATAAATTATAAAAAATAATAATTAATAATGAAGGAAATAAATTCCGGTAATATGAAGAAAGGAAGTGGAAAGTAACATAGGCTAAGTAAAGTTATATTGTTATTATTTAGCCCTGTGACAAGAAAATAAATTAATTTAGGCTAAATGATAAAACGAAAATAACATGTCAATTTAATTTTAACAACATAAAATAGTAATAAACAGGCCTACAGATTCTATCAGCCAAAATTCGGTAACTTTTTAAAGACATGTCAATATTTTTAGTCTTACCGGGTCTATGATCTGTGGCTATACCAGAAAGCAGTGTACAGACCTAACTTATCTATTATTGTAAGTAGTAGGCTATTACGTTTTGTGGCTAAATTAGGTTCATTGGTTTAAGAATTTATATAAACTATTTTTTTTATAATAGGTATAATAATTTATCTGTTTACATGAAGATGGAATGGCCTAATTAAATCTCTGTGTTTAGATGTCCGCATTTAAAATTAGTAACAACGCCTTTAGTCAACTTTTATCATACACTGTTAATTAATCGGCTTATTGAATTAGCCTACATTAGTCTATCATTTATATACAAATTAGTGAAGACTAATCGTAGGCCTACTTTATTTTATTTGTGTTACCTATTTATCTTTGTCATTTAGGTTTATAATATCACAACCTCACAACTGTGATACCAGAAAAATGGAGCAAGCTATAGGCGTATATTATTGTAGGTGTATCCTATATACGATATAGGCCTATATTAATAAAAATTAAGTTTCACAAGAAATATCTAACAGAATTCAATAGGATTAATAGACCAATATTGTTAGATTTATTTAAAAATTGATTAACATAACTTTGCGATCAGATAATACGCCTTATCCATAATCTTTTCGCTTTGACCTTTTACAGATTAATATTTATAAAGTGTCCCCTCCCTACAGATTCTCAACCCTAATACAATCAATCAAAATTGTAATTTCAATATATTCCCTATGGTTTAGGTTAAAATATCCGGGGGATAATTTTTATTATTATTTTTCCTTTTATATGTTACATGTGCTATTTTAATCTGAAAAATCGTTAAAATAAAATATTTTACAGTAATATAGGCCTAAAGTACTGTTAAAAACTATAAAATAGTTACCTTGTAGGTCCGTCCCCTTAACCCACAAGAGCATTCAGATAAATTACAGAGTTCTGAAATAAAGACTATGAAGTCTCATTTTATAGATTTGTAAGTCGTTAGAAGTCACCCGAGTGTCTACAGGCTAATAATTAAAGAATAACAGAACTGTAAACATTTTTACAAGAGGTAGTTCATTTTTCTTAAAAGGACTGCCTAACATTACAATCACTGGAAAGAAAATATGATCTCAATTGTTATCCGCTTTCTAATTTTTTTAATGAAAACAATTATTAGGTTAGGGCTATAAACTTAATTAAGTTACGTAGGTAGATAGAAATATTTGCATATTTCGAAGAAATAAGTTCTCTTTATTTAAAACAATAAGAAGTCACTGCCATGTTTTCAGTGTTAGCCTATACATAACTTCTTTGTCAATTATTTAAAAAATAGGTCTACAACCTATTAAATAATGACAATGTGATTATGTTAAATATAAAATAAATTAAATCCAACATTAAGCTTTATCAACGAGTGATTTTATAGCCTAAATGTAACTTGAGAGGAATTTATTTAATTTTAAAACTATTAGCTTACACTTTTTTATTCTATTTATTGAGTAGACATAGACTTGTATGTTTTGAAAGTAAATAGCGTCTCCTGAAACACAGCCTGTTTACATAATAACCGAGTTAACTCATCCATACAAGAAATATTATAGACTATAAACTTGGGGAGTTGAGTCTGTTGTGTTTTATGATTTCATTATTCATTTTCTTTAAAAAATAAAAATGAAAGTTACTGTCCGTAGTAATTAACGGTGAGGTAAGGATGGAAGTAATGCGGTGCTTTGAAGGGGCATTGAACCGTGATCTATAAATTAAACACCTACAAACATTAAGTTAGTTTTCTTAACTATTAATAATTAATTACACAACTTGGAAATCGGAGATTTGTAATATTTATTTAACTGTCAATGTTAATATTTCTGCAGAATTTTTAATGTCATTAGACAGAATAAACATCGTTAATCATTATTCAATTTTGCTTTTTGGTCTAAGTCCAGATTATATTTCATACCAATTAAATTAATTTAAAATTTGTTTTATACATTTTTGCAATGTCGAAAATGAGGAACCACCATCACCTTATTGCCAAAAATAACTTTTTTTTTTACTTCATGGTTGTTTTATAAGATATACGCTTTAACATCTAAAATCATAGGATATTGCGACTCAAATATTTTGGACCTTGCTCAATTATGTAGAACTATAGGCTATTGCATGTACTCGAGTGTTAATTAAATTTTTAAAAATGATAATATGAAAAGGTAATTGTGATGAAATGGATCCTAGAAAGAAATTTGAATAATTGCAGCCATACTTATGGCTGAAAATATATGATTAATTTACTTTGTTATTTATTCACATACACAGCACATGCCTTGATGATTGAGAAAAACCATAGGTTGGTCGCTACGTTCAATTAGGGTCTTTCCGAATACGGATCTCAAACGTTCGGTAAATAGGCTAACTATATTGAGCCCATTTAATACAAATTAAACAATTGTAAACAAAATTTGAACAACTTAAAATAATTAAAGTAATTAACTAACTCTCTGTCGGTATCGAACCCGTAGATTCCTGGCAGCGCAGACATACGCTCTCCATACATATTTATTTATGAGCTAATATTTTCCAATCTTCTCCTGTATAATCTACTTTCCTCATGCACATCTACATTAGTGATATAGGTGGACGATAATGAAGCCAGTAAGGAAAGATATATGGTCAACATTTGAGGATCCCCAGCCATTAAAGCAGGTTTTCTCAAACTGGACTTGGTTCTTATTGTAGGTATCTAGTTTCCTCACGATGCTACGGTCCCATACTGGTCGAAATTCCAAAAAAATCCCCATGGGGACTCGAACCAGCACAAGTTCTATATCTCTGCATAAGGCGTCTTGCCTTAAACAGCTCGGATACGGCGCGGGACGCTTATTGGTGCGCGTATATATTTCTTACTACCAATTATATTTACTGACGAAGTGGATTGTACTTGCAGTCTACTTAAAAGAAAATAAACTGAATTGTATAATAAATTTGTCATATTATTAAAATACTTATTCTATATACCAGTTTTTTTAATAATCTACCTGCCGGAAATTACATATAACAAATTAAAAAAAAACTTATAAAATTATATTTTTAATTATCAGAATATCTGAAGTTAAAAATATCGCATAAATTCACTGTATGGATTCCAGTGATCTTTGCATTGAAATTAAAATCGTAATTCACGAATGTTTTATTTTAACAATTGAAAAAATTGTAAAGAAATATCAGAGTTTTAGCCTGGATTTTAACTATTACATACAAGTTGGGAAAAATGTACGTTGTCCTATTTAGATATCTAAGAAATGTCTTTATAAGAATTTAGGAAACCAATAAAGTATTGCGGAATCTTACACAAGGACGCTTTTTTATCGTAAGTGTTTTATTGTACAGATAATAATAATGTTATTGTTATTTATACGAAGATAAATAAATTAGGTACCAAAAACGAACCATGTAAAGGTAAACGTGATTTTTCGAAAATATTATTTCCAATAACTTATGACTAAATTAATTCAGTTTCCTATAGGCGCTTACAATTGAATTAAGATTATAAGTTAATTTGATATATTTTTAAAGTGAATAAGAATTTCCTATTTTGCTCTACTCTCTCTTTTATCTTAATTTAACATCTCCCTTGTAGGTACTTTCATGTGTCCAAGTCACTCGGATCTTAAAGGGACAAAACTTATCAGGAAAGAATTTAAAATTCTGTAATACACACTTTTTTGACCACACAAATACAAGGAAAGCCTCCCCCCCATGAGGAACACCTCAAAGTCAGGGCCATATCCAAAACACCACGAACTTAAAAAAAAAACATTCACTGAAACATTCGAACACTAGCTTAAAGCGAATAAGATATGAACGATTGTGATGACCGATGGTTCTGGGATTCACTTGCGCCTTATAATTTTTTGATGTTTGTCTTACAAGTGAGAAGAATCCCTAAAAATTCACACCTAGTGGATCGAACACGGGACCGCTGCGTACGAGTCAACGACGTTACCTCAAGACCACATCGGTGTAATGACATTAAGTTGTACTATTGAAAAATGTTTGTACTTTTATTTAAATAACTGTTGAAGGAATGTTTGATTTCAAAAGAATATGATGAAAAAACTTTGATTAAACAATTTTGTTTGTGATTTTTTTAGAAATAGATGTATCCTTCATGAAAGAATAGTTAGATAAAAGTTATCAGTAAATTCTGTGTAATTTTTAGAACTATAGATGAATGCGTTTTAATACAATTTTTAAAAAATATTTGCAATAAATTTAATTAGCTACCGTACATATCGGTCTTCGAATACCAAAGTAAAAATCCTACTTATCAATTAGGCTATCAGTGTGTTTTTTTCTTAATATAGCGATGATCCGTAAAAGATTGAATAATTACTCACTAATAATGCTGTATGTTTTCGATAACAAAATTATTCCCACTTTATACAGTAGCCTACTAGTATTTTACTTACTTACTTACTTACTTACTTACTCACTGGCACTATCGAACCCACCTACATTATTAAAATTCGCATCTAATATTTTTTTTTCAATATAAGCTATCAAATAATTATACCATCAACATCATCATATATCATTCACGAATTTAGGTTACATAATTGTACTGTCTCGGACTAGAAATCTTTTGTCGTCATCCAAACCATTTTTTAGTTTTTGTTTTATTGAGGATAGAATTGCATTATCCAGGCGACGGATGCAATAATTGTCACATGTCCTCAAATCGACGATGACTTCAGAAAATAAGTAACTCTAACTTAAATTAATTATTAATATTTTCCACTGCAAGACTTATTTAATAATCTTCAAGATTATATTAAATAAGAAATATCTAGCATAACTTATAAAAATTCCTTAAAGTAAATATTACAAGCATGAATAAAATTTTACAAGAATTATAAAGCTGACTGGAACCTTAATAAAGTTTATAATCCTATTACTTATATTATGGGAACATTTTAGAATTCTCTCCCTCCCGTTCAGCCTATAAATTCACAATTATTGATAATTGGGAATTAGAAATAGGCCTATTTGGAATACTCGATACAGAAAACTCGCAAAACAAGAACTGTATTGTTTAACATTCTACAATATGTACAGTAGAACAGATCCCATTAAAATTGTTATGGTTTGTATTAGTCTAAATGAAATAGATCTACGCTGAATTTACGTTAAAGGAAGTTCGCTTAATAACAAAAGGATTGTAATAAGACAAATATGTCTACCCAACAAGCCTATAGGTAACCCCTAATTAATAGAACCAGCCTTTTTACTGTACCAATGACATTGTCCCAACATGAAACTTAAGTTTACCTGCACTAATTGACGAAACTATTCCACATTATGTTAACTTATAAATATTTGTCAGTCTGAACTTTCCATGTCTCAGAGTTACTTGGTTACTTTATTAAAACATTGAAGTAGCTTATCAATTATTTTACTGCGAATAGCAAATGGTTAATTCGGAAATACTCTTTATTGTGATTTTTATGTAGCCTCATTCCCTTCTGATTGCAACAAATATACTTCATATTTCGTCCTGAGAAATGGGTGGCAAAAGCAAATAAATTTACTTTTCCAAATAGGCTAATTAGACTGAAAGGCTAATTACAAATAAAATACCATTTTCTCTAAAAACTTTATATCAACTTTTTCTTATTTTTAAAAGTTTTATGCGTATGAATTGTGTATTAGATAATTATTCTATATCGAAAATTTAAGTTGCCGGTAAGTTTGCCTGTAAAATAGGCCTAAATGAAATAACATTTTTGACCATATTCTCAATAAATAGGCCTATACATCAATTTAGCACGAAACTGCTTTTAAATAATTCTCTCCAATTGGTTAAAACATGCCTTTCAAAATATAAATAATGCCTTTTGTATTTTTTTACATTTTACGTTTTGTTTTTGAAAGCGCCCATAGCTTAACATAGGCCTATGCTGTAGGCTTATAGGCCTATGTATGAATTTATACTTTCTATGTAAAATTCGTTGTTTTAATTGCATTAGTGGAAATCCCTAATATTTGCAAATAATTTCATCTTAGACATATTTTATTCTATGAATAAAGTAGCCGATATTATATGCTTCAGTCATAGCTACATAAAAGTCAGGAAAATTGTTGAGTGTTTAATGTTAAAATATTTGAGATGGTGTTTATCCCTTACTGAACTAAATAAAGAGCTCACCAGTGAGCTTCAACATTCTGGATTCAAAACTGACCTAATTTGTTGGATATATTTTATAGGCTATTTCTTGAATATATAGTAGCTGAAGATAGATTATTATCCTAACTTTAAAAATAATGTTTAATTTGTTAAAGCTATAGTCCTAGGAGTATCAAACGGATATGTTAGAGCAAATATGAAACCTATGTGTAATAGACTACTCCTAATCAAAACAAAGGATTATAAAATATCGGGTCTATAATTTAAATAAGAAGATTTATAATTGAATTTCAGTTTTAAAATAGCCTAACTCATAAAATTAATTTCTATATAACTCACTAACTCACTGACACTTTCGTACTCTTAGATCCATGGCCGCAGGTCATTAGCTATCCATACATCCTTTTCCTGAGTTAATGTTTTCCAATTATCCCTATATAATCTACCTCCCTCAAATCATGATTATTGTTTTTCTTCCACCTTATTCTTGATTTACTAACTGCACAATTTTCATACACGCTTAAATCCTTTAATTTCCATTGAATTAGACCACTTGGTAGGTTATTAAAAATGATTTAGCAAATTCATGAAATAACTATTAGGCCTATTACAAGTTTGCTCTTTTAGGCTAATCATTCCATTCGGAAGTTTAATTGTTTTTATTTAAAAATTAGGCAAATAATTTAATTAATTTATATTTATTTTTGCACTAGGATATAAGAGTACGCAAAGTTAGAGAGAGAGAGAGGCTGCGATTGGTTTTACAGGAGTAGGTTGGTAGGCTTACAGGATAATAGCCTAACAATAATCGTAGTAATAATAATAATAATAATAATAATAATAACCTAAGAAAAATAATAAAGATTTATTGGAGGATAAACAACAAAGAATGAGCCACAGAACAATAGAGTCTATTGGCCCAAAAAAAAAAAATCAAGAAAATCCGTAGTTGGTTAAAACAACGTGCAAAAATGAATAAATAAAATAAATAAACTATCATTACAAAATTCTAAAAGAGAAAACAATCAACATTAGGTCATAACATATTTAACAGTAATTAGATTGTGTTTAAAACATTCTTATTTATAAACATTATGTATTAGCCTATTTGTTGGTAATTGTATTAACGAATGGGGGGGGGGATGTGATCAGAACGCAAAGCATGGTCTATATTTACAACGATTGCAAAAATAGTATTTAAATTAAGTATTATCTCAAATAAACAATTATTTATAATAGCGTGTGTAAAATACAAAAAAAGAATGGTCTATAATGGAACGTAAAAACAAGCAAAACAAAATCATGTTAATAACAGTATTTAAAGGATCTAACTTGAGTCACTACCTCAAAGAGAAAATAGGTACAATAGACAAAAATGACATGGTTTTAGAAGCCTTCCACAGTTTATTGTTTATAATATTTGTAATAACCGTAACTACAGCTTACGTTGTCATGGGAAACGCATTTCAATTGAAAAATAAACAATGGTCTATAGACAAAATAAAATGGCTTTTGTACAATATCCTGTAAATGCTCTGCAGAGAGCCGTCAAATTCAGTCCACATATTATTTTAAAATAAATAGATTAAGTGCTTATATTCTCTTCATGTGCATTTTATTAAATTAATTTCTAATATAATCTATATAGGACCTAATTCAATTCTGTAATGTTTAATATCTTCATAGGGTCAATTTAAAGCTTATTTTTTATTTTTGTTGACCACATAGCGTATCTCTTTAATTCCAATCCAACTACTCCTATGTGTGCTTTTCTAATAATTAACCAATAAAATAGATTAATTCATTCATAATAAAATAAATACTTAAAAAACTAATCTAATTCTATAGAGTTTTATAATTTTATAAATTAAATTGGTTGGATTATTATCTTAATTTTTAAAATTATTTTGGGGCGGATTATTAGGTGCTAAAAGTTGGAAAATGTTTATATTTTAAATGCGTTAAAAAACTGATAAAAAGTTAAATATATTTTCTTTAAGTTTCACACAATCAAACACGATTTAATATTCTACTCATCAATCTTTAGGGTTTTTGTTTCTGAAGACTTAAGTTCTTGTCGAGGAGTTCACAAAAATGTTCTTTCCGTTCGATATCAAACTATCCACATTAGGGGAAAAAAAGTTCTAATAGTAACGACGTGATGAAATACTAGACAGACATCTGCAAGTTCACAAAACCAAAACGCAATAAACTGAAAACCTAAGATGTTGCATTAAAATGTAAAAATAGGGCAATGAGTTAATAATATCTACGATTAACTTAGCATTTGCATTTTGTTAAAAAAACTATGGAAAATTGTCAAAAAAGTAATAAAATGTGTATTTTAGACAAAACATTTGAACAGACTTTGTGTATTTTACATAAAAATGAATCGAAAATACGCGTTTAAATGTAAATTAAATTTGATGTCCTGAAAGTCTCATCCAGATTAATGAATTAGATTTACGATGTCTATATCTGGGCCAGAAAAATATCCTACTTATATAACACTCCTTTCCCTACTAATGACATTATTTTGTTGAGCGAGTTGACTCAGATGACAGCATTTGAGATTGGTATTGGGAGGTTCAAGTTCGAATCCAATGGCCAACTAAAGTGACTGATTATTTTCCTGCTTTTCCTTAGTCGTTAATATAATTTTAGGATGCAATTTCATTGCCAATTTTAATTTAATCAATAATCATTACCTCAAAATAGGCCTATTATTAAGTGAACTAGTAGTCTTACAAAATGACGGATACAACAGTGAACATGTGCTGATTTCTGAATTGGCCTACATAGTTTCTAAATTCAAAATTACTTAGATGTTAAAACATAAGAAGTAAATAAAAATAGGCCTATAGGCTAATGCAAGAAGGTAAATATTAATAATTGCTGGTCTGTTTCTATTATTTTATGTATAAGCGATTTTTGTTAAAAGAAATTCATCACACTTACGTCATAGGCCTATAAGCTGACTAATAGGCCTAGTATGACAATTCTGGAATAGGTTTAACGATAACAATTATTTAATAAATTTGTTTAAAAGAAATAAATACGGTAGGTCTAGGTTTACTTTAATTAAATTGAACGTGGCATTAAGTCAGTTGAATTAGTTTTATGACAACCATTTTATTTTTACAAATACAAAATCACAAAAGCGTTATTGTTGACAATTAGCTATAAATCCAATAAAAGAAAATTCCATTTATCAAGCGGACTGGCTTAAACGGTATCGTTTTAAACCAACATTCCCAAATGCCGCGTTCAAATTCCAGCATCCGACAATCTATTTTTAGTAGTTTTTCCTCACTTGTAGTTTTATTTTAACGACAATTAATAATTTTATAATTAATCAAAATTTAAAAAATAACTCATTAATAAAACAATATAACGTTATCAATAGAGAGTGGCATGTCTTACGTTAAAGATATTTATTTGGGATGTTATTATTTATTTTTTTAGCAAGGACGAAGATATTTTATAGCCTGCTGTAGTCTCTTTGGTCACTGGATGTTATTATTTTATTTAAACACTCTTTAATAACCTAGTTCATAGCTTTGCAATTCAAATCTGGGAGTAAAAGGGACAACACATTTGTTTTCTCGATGCGTCTTTCTTGCCGTAAATCTATAGCATTGGATCCACTGTCTTCATTATTCTCCGAAGAAAGTCATAGCCTAATCAGAAATTTAAAACCTTTAAAAATCCATCTACCCCGGCCGGGTTTGAACCCACGAACCTTGGAACTAGAAGCGACATTTACTAAATCTAAAGAAATTATCAGTAATATGTAGGCCTATTAACTGCGAGCGTGTGTTTATTATTGGTTTCTCCATTCCTATGGAGAGCGGAACGGTAGCGAACACGAATTAATAGCGTGCACAGTGGCTTTTGTCTACTGTATCATACATCGAAGTTATGACTTTTTATTTTATTAGAAGTAAGAAGATATAGTACACGTTTACGGTTCATGTCATTGTATTTGCATTACTTGACACTTATTTTGACCAATAATTATTCATTTGTATTTAAAAAGTCAGAAATTTCATGAGTGTTTAGTCGATGTCTGAACTTGATTAGCAAATCACAATTTATTCCAACAGAATTGGGCCTATAGACCAATAAGTTGAAAGTCTAGACAGTACAGTAATGTCTCTATCAATCAACTATAATATTCTAGAATATTGACGACAATTATGCAGTGGTATTATTGCAAAAGATTAACGTTATAGAATAAAACATCGTAGATATAGGCCTAAGGGCCATAAATTAAATAGTTACGTTTCTATTATTTTTTTGTTATGAAGTAATGTGTTTAAATAGGGCCATATTGACTTATTTAGACTTTTTTATTGATGATCCATAGCTGTAAAGAGTGTCAATTTATGATCCATTTGGGTAACTTGCCTTAGTATATTTATTTTATGTAACTTAAATTCAAACTATCAATATTTTTAGAGAATTTTAAATGCACTAGAATAATTCTGTACAGTACTGAATCCAATATAACATTTTTTTGTAGAAATTATTTAGTTCACGACATTAAAAATACACGATATTAAGTAACTTCTCTTTAACTCGTTATATTCTTGCAGACACGAGTCTAACATTTCTTATAGGCCCTAATAGTGTTACATATTATTATTATTATTATTATTATTATTATTATTATTAATTATTAGGCTATACATAGGGCCTATTAAATGAAATGTAGGCTATATGTTATAGTGTATAATTCTTTCATAGCTCTGCTGTGATAATTTTAGGAAACTTAAATTAGTTTTCAATATTTAATTGAACATCACTTTGTTATATATAAATCTCTTTATGGTCTATGTTACTTAAACAATAAGTTACATTCAGGATTTAATTTAATAAAGTGAACTTGAAAACAGTAGGCTGCAATCAACATAGCCCTTCCTATTAGTTAATCCAGAAACGTACTTTATAAAGTAATGTCCTGTAAATCTCGATTTTAAGTTGTTTAATATTTTGCAAAATTTAAAAACAAAGAAATTTAGATAGACTAACACTTTGAGGAATAACCAATATTTAAAGTGCTTCATAATTATATTATTTCACATTTTTTATTCAAATCATAGCTATGTCTATATATTGCAATATTCTGCTTTAAGAATCAACATAATTAGTGACAGGCTGCTGTAGGCGATGCAATTATTATTTTTTTAACTTCATTACCAATATAATGAAACAAATGACACGTTAGACGTTTAAACAAGAAAAAAAAATGGTTCAATGCTAAAAATTAAATCTACATACGTTAATAAGACAGTTGACCTGCCTTCACGTAAGTTATTACTTAGTTTCAGAATTTAAAAAGTAACTTAATAAATTTAAATAAGGCCCTATTCATAAAAAAACCACAGCCCTATTCTAGTGTCATAAATAATGTTATTTTTAGGGATAACACAGAAACAATTAGGCTACTTATTGAGTATGATATCTTTATGAGAACTGAATAAAAGTTGTTCTAAACGTTAAAAAAAATTAGTTGCAGTGACAGTTGGGCTATTACGTAGGCTAATAAACGTTAACGTATTTAAGATGATCAGTAATATTATTACTTTATTAATAGCCTATCTTTAGGTTAGGCTACTTAACCGTTATTTATAACTCTAATTCTGGACCTTCTTTTTACCATAAACCACTTCAACACTTATTTGTTTGACTAAATTTAAAATTCCAATCACACAAATTACAAAACTTTTAAGTAAAAAAATATAATGTTTACTTCTAAAAATGTAGGCCTACATGTAAGCTTATTTATTAATTACAATATTTGGTTAAAAAAGTTAATGCGGAATTTATTTTAAATGTTAATATAAATAGGCTATACATTGTGAATTTTATTTTACAAATTTGTGGATGAAGAAGAATAATTTCGTTTTAGTTTGTAGAGTACAGCAAGTGTAAATTGGGCTATAAAAATAAAGGACAATATTCCAATTTTTAAAGCAATTTATTTATTCAAGCAATAAAGCTTCCTAGTATATTTAAATAAAAATATTAATGTAGACACACTAATTTCTTTTGAAATAGCATAGGTATCGGCATCTAAAATTTATTTATTAAATATAGGCCTATTTTTTTAAAACTACAATCAATATAGGCTACATTTTGCTTTATGACAAGCTAGTTCAAATTTTAATTAAGATATGCGAAATGAGATTTTTGTATTATCATTCGATTTCACAGTTAAAATTAGGTGAATTGTTATTTGCGTGACGATTTTCACTTGATATTTGTTAATGAAAAGCTTATGTGGTAAAACAGACTTAGACTATTATAGGTTCTATGTATAGGCCTACATAAAAAAACTCTAAAAACAGCAAATATAAATTCAATTTATCGATACTGTTTACGAACGGGAGAATAAAAATTTTAGCTTTTTATGCCATCTAATGTTACATTAAGCAAGTAAAATCGCAAATACAATAGATCGCCCGTAAATACAGTCTAATTAATAGTTTATTATATATTTTATTTAGACTAAAATGAGTTAATGTTATTGAATACAAATTATAATTTATTTCTTTGAATGATTTTTATATTAATTTTAGTGTAGGTCGATTTCATGATTTTTACCATTCTATTTCTACTGTATAACTATGCTACATACATTAAACAGGTCTATAGAATATGTAGGCTTAATTCTAGATTGCAAAATAAATTAGGCGGTAAAATTATTCTGACATATAATTATATTTTCAGTAATTTTATCAATATTGACAAAAACTTAATTTAATACTAACATTGATTAAAAAGTTAATCTTCCAATAAAATATTATTTTATAATAGTAATCAATCAATTAGTGTATTAAATTTTAATTTATTTAAACTTCTTTTTATAACAGTCTATTTTAATAATTTGAATAGGCTACATACATTTCAGTGTTGAAGCTGGATAACCTTAATCATATGAGACAAGAAATATAAATAGTCTATAGGCCTAATTAAATAAATACAATTATTTAAATATATATTGATAAATGATCTAAATTTCTGATGATTTAATTGTTAATATTTCATATTTTTTCTACTTAAAGGTGGCAATAATATTATATTACAAACAAATAGCGGTAGCCTAGTTTTATGATACCAACTTGAAGTTAAAAATTGTGATTTTTGTTTGTTTATGGCTTAGGCCTAGTACATTTACGGAACTACTAAAATAACAATAAACTGCTTAATAATATTACTGGACCGTTAAACTAAATTCAGGCGTACTCAATATTGTTTGGTATTTATCATAATTTCAGAAGGATTGGATTTTATATGTCCACAATACGATTTTTGGGATACATTTCTAGTCCTAAAATAAATTATTTATTTATTTAGGGCTTAATATAGGCCTAAGTTGAAGTTAATAACTAACGTGGCTACACCATAGGCCCTATAATGGCATTCCGTTCAGAATCACCTATCAGACTTATCACAATATTTAGAGGAGGTAAAAATAAACCAACAGCACTGACATACATCTCAAATTAATTTGGGCAAGGGGGAGCAGAGTTAATAATGGAATATCTGTAATTATAAAACAAACCCATTTTATACACTTTTTTAATTAGCAATACTTGTACCTTTAGGCGATTGTTAGGTCTAACAACCCTTTAGTTTGTAAAATAAACGTAGCCTAATTGGCCTAATATTAAACTTAGGGTCTACATAGAATATTTTATTGAAAAATATAATTATTTCATTTAAGATATAGGTCCTATATGCCTATTAATTTCCTATCTAAGAATTAATTTTTTCATATAGCCTATGTTTTAATAATGATAAATAATTTTCGTCTTTTTAACATTTGTTTAAATAATTATGCCTATTTTGAAGGATGAAAAACAGTTTGGTGTAGCCTAATATTTTAAACTGCGTAAGATGCGATTTACCGAATAATAAACGTAGGGGCTTAGGCCTACAAATTAGAATTTTGTACATACCTATTAAAAATAGGCCTAATTTATTAAAAAAATGTTCTTTGCAATGGTTTTCCATATTGATAGTTGTGTAATTTATGTTTCGGTAACGGCTAGAGGCGAGGTACGTTCTATTTGTGAAGGACACTCCAATTTCGTACATTGTAACTAGCATTAAATTATTTTAAGTTACCAGTGTTTCCCTAATTTAATATAGCCCTAAACAAATTCAAATAAGCTATTATTAGATCAACATTGAACCTGGCCTAAGTTCAGGTGTCGTAGAAAAGGTAGCGAACATGTAAAATATCCGTGTTTAACCAACAATATTAAGCCAAATTTACTTTAAAATAGTCCATACTAAATAGGCCCTAAGTTATAGACCTAAGCTAATTTAATATCAAAATTATTTTCATGGACTCTAATTAAATTAATAAAATTAACACAAACAAGGCTCTTGGAATTTTTATAATTTTGGAATTGTAAAACCGATTTCCATCAATTGTTAGGTCACATTGTTGTTAGCAAATTATTCCAAAAAGTATATTTTTTTAACGTAGGGCCTACACCTTTTGTGAATTAGAACTAAATTTTATTTTAAAGCTTGTTTAAAAATAGGCCTATATAGAGGTCTATATGTTTTACATGATAAATAATTATAATTTGTACGTCTACATAAACTATAAATTTGTTAATTTTAAAATTCAACAGTAATTTATTATTTTAGGTAATGTAGGCCCAGTTTGATAGTTCCAATACCGCATTAATAATTACAGAAATTAACTGTCAACTAAATCAAGTAAGTTATCTTGAATACAGTCTCTTATTTAGGGGCTTATTGAACTCATTACATTATTTCGAAGATAATAGGCCTAATATTACTAAGATAGGCCTACATTGGTTGCTGTTAAATTTACATAAAACACACTAATAATTTAACCACTACACCGTTTTCCGTAATTCTAGAACTGGGGATGCAAATGAGACACTTCGCTTACCTTCCGGACTTGGTAATCACCATCTCTGTGCCGAGCTTGTGAAACTTCTCCCATAGGTCTTTCCCTTCCAGAGTGACCTTGGGGTCATCCACGACGCCGTCGTCTTCAGGCTGAATGGCCCTGAGCGGCCTCACCATGGCGGGATGATGATGATGGGCTGCCGCAGCAGCCGCGGCGGCCAAAACAACGTCCTCTGCAGTAGTATAAGGATGTCCGGGGGGCAGACCGGGATGATGATGAGGCGGCGGTGGCGGCGGATGATGGGGCGGGTGATGGGGTAACTTGGGAATCAGAGTGCCGGGATAACAAGCTCCAGGAGCCGCGGCGGCCGCTCCGAATGAAGCTGCAGCCGCCGCAGCAAGTGCCGCCGCTGGGAAGTATTGATGGTGGGCCACAGGGTCCGCCGACGGGGTCGTGCTGCCCCCAGTTGGACTTGTACTGCCGCCTCCAGATGCCGGGTTACTGCCGCCCCCACCACCGCCTCCACCTGCACCCCCTCCCGCGGCGGTGAGCAGAGAACTGACACTGAAATCCGTGGGTCTTTGGAGCAGGAATGGGTGGTAGGCCATGGTAGACGACGACGCCTCGGCTATGGATGTCCGCGACGTTTGTGGCGTGAGGACGTCGGACTGATCGAATCTCATGAGGAAGAACCAGTTCACACGGTGTTCACACGTATCTCAACAGCTACATCACTCGACACTCACTCTGCAGGCGTCACTTTTGCCACCTTCCTCTCCCTGCTACGGGTGTGAGGACACTATACGGAGCCTCAAGCCGATGGCTTTAACACCCGGACAACTTCCCCTCCACAGGCCATAGTGTTAATGAGGCAGGCTCGCGCGGATTGGGTCCGCACTCTCACTTGCTGGGCCAATCGCGAGGCGAGTGAGTCTTCACACCGAATCCTTGCGGTTTCACAGTAGGCGGGGTTCTCCCTCGCACAAGAGTGGGGGACTAACTCCTCCCCGAGGTGTCACAATCACCGGCCCCAAAAACCACAACACAAAATTTTCTTCTTTACCTTCACGCTTCCCCTTTCCGTGGCAAGGCGAAGGGGTGCTGGCTTATAAGTAACATCTCTCGCCTGGCGCCGGCTAGGGTGCTACATTCGTCGGGTAACTCATGAGGGTGGGGGTCAAACGGAGGGAGGGAAGTGTTTGGTAGGCGGTCACCACATCCAGGCCTCTTTTTTATCTCCTAGGACACAGGAGGCGTGAACTGAAAGACGAGCATCTACAACTTGAAATTGCATTTTTATCGATCCTTTTTCCCGAGGCGTAAAGCTGGGGCATTGGGACAAAGGCTTCCACAAAAAACGAAAGAAAACATCATCTTCTGTAAATATTATTCAAGGCGTCTTCATTCTTCTTTTATTTTCACTGCATCACAGAAAAATACAGCTTTCTAGGAGACTACGAGTTCTTCTTGTTGTGTAGCTCAGTTTTGTCATATGAATTATTTCTATTTATTATAACATGGTGTGGCAAATAAATGACCCTACTTCTCACCTCGCGCTGGCGTCAAATGCGTCCATATCCCCTCTCCAACTGGAGCGCGTCACTTTCCGCGCGCAAATCCAACAATATGGGCGGCGCTTCTAATAATTGAAAACCCACAGCGGCCCCGAAACGTGCATATGAAACTCCCGCCCATCTGTGGCGCCGGCAGCGGCCCTGGCGGCCACTCTATGAACCAGCAGTACTGCAATGGTGCTCGGACAGGCTCTACCCAAGGCATCGGTCGGAGAAGACAATGGGAGGACTTTCCAGTAACCCTCAGGTAGGAGCCATATTAACTCTATGACGTCACAAGGCTGTGATGCTGTGGTCACTTTTCTCCCCACGATTAACACTTTACATATCTTGCAGGGGTGTACCAACACCTGCAAGAAAATCATGCTCCTTGCAGTGTGTAGGCGAAAGTATTCTGTGAGTATGTTTTCCGTAAGGATCACTTTCGCTAATCACACTTTCTGCAAGATTCACAGTTTACATACACGAGAAAAAGTATACTTTAAAATTTTGCACAAGTAAATTGATTGTGCTTCTATTAAAGTAATTTATTTTTTTGTTATCAATACCTACTATTATGGAATATAGAATTTTTTCCTTAGAATTTATTATTCTAATCTATAGTCTACCAATTTCTGAAATCTTTAAAATATATTCCATATTTAATCGTTTTTTGTTAAATCCACTGAACTAAGAATGTTTTTACAGGATCTTCCGAAACGAATCATTCTTATCCAGTTGTAGGAAATAAAAGGCATTAGTAGGCTATATTCTAATTTTCATGTAGTCCTAGTGATCCAATAATGGTATTTGTGCACAGAAATTATTATGGTGCTTATCAATAAAATAGAACTTTCAGAAGATTGTCATGAATTTTTTTGAATATTCTCTTGATTTTAAATTCCTACTGCATTTAAATAATGCTAATAATAAAAAAAGTAACATATAGCCCATAACGAATAACTTACCTAAGTGCAATGTACTGCTATGTTGAAATGAAAATGAATTATGTTTGTAGGCCTATTTATACCTCTCTACGGTCTCTTTTGAGCTTTTTTTTAAATACAGGCTAGGCTAGGCAGAACCGATAGGCCTAGTTGACTACTAGAATGCGAAATTTAATATGTTCTGTCATATGGTCATTTAATCCCATGTTCTATAGCTTATAGGACTTAAGACAGATGTTTTAAAATTATAAGACAATTTAAAAATAAGTTATTTAATCTCTTCTTTGTAAAAAATTACAGGCCCTTGATTGAAACTTACTTACTTACTTACTTACTCACTGGCACTATCGAACCCATAGGTTCATGGCCGCGCGGACATAAGCTCTCCATAAATCCCCATCCTGAGCCAATGCTTTCCAATCATTCCCTGTATAATCTACTTCCCTCAAATCATAGTTAATGTTGTTCTCCTAACTTGATTGAAACTTGACAGTGAAATTAGCAGGTTTATTACACTTAGTCTTAATTAGAAAACTGTACATTGTGGTTTTGTTTTATGGATCTCTTCAAGACGTAGGTCTTTTTCTGGTTGTAATGGACCTAACAATACTTTAAAGTTGTTATAAGTTATAGGTATATAGAGTTGTTTTTTAATTTTAAAAAATCAACACGGAATTATTTATTACCCAAGTAGGCCTATAAGATGTAGGCCTATTAGGCCTAGGATATAGGCCTATTAGGCCTAGGATATAGTAAAGAAGATCAAGTAAAAATTGAAGGATTCTGAAACTAAATTTTATTTTTAAGACTCAAATATTTTGGGTATCAGAGCTTAAGTTATTAAACATAGGCCTATTAGGCCTAAGAGCCTAAGATTTGCAATCTGGATCATTTAATCTCAAATGGTCATAAAATCTTGTCGAGTTTTTTTTTCTATAAAGTGTTTTGTTCAAAATAAATGAGAAGAGAGAGAGAGAAAAAAAAAACATAGATTTAATTGCTGGATGGTATCACATCAGAGAAGGTCACAGACTTACTAGTGATTGCCTACTTGGAAAAAATACGCCTACTTACTATTTTTCTTAATATAGGCCTAGTAAAGATTTATTTCTTAGCTGATAACAGGAATACAAAATTTGAGATAAATAGGTTATAGGGCCTATTGTAAATAAATAAATTTATTAAACTATGCCTATAACAAAGTTTCATTATGACATACGCCTATATTACAGTTAGTATATAGCCTATATATATATATATATATATATATATATATATATACAGGCATTTTAGAGCCATCATGATAATTTTAATTTTAGCTCAGTTGACACTGTATCTAGCCTGTAGTAGGCCTACTGTATATTGAAATATTATATTAAATATATTCAATTGGAATATATAGTAGGCCTATCTACATCATTCTTAATGGAAATTAATATAACATATCAACTTTTTAAAAATCTTCAGTAGGTAGAGTCTATTGATAGTAAGTTAATAAATATGGATTACAATATTACATTATTAATTAGGAAATATTGCTGATTAGCCTATGTCTATTAAATTCGGTTGCTTTAGACCTAATCCATAGGACTACTGGTAAAATTCATAGTAAGATTCCTTTGAGTTTTAAGTCACAAGTTGAGGATATGGACATATAAGGTGACTATTTTATAGTTTTATTCATAAATGTTATTATTTAGACCTAAAGCTGTACTTCAATAGTAGATATTCAATTGGCTAGGCGTATAGCGAGTATCTCGGGTAGTCCTTTCTACTTTAAAAATAGAATACACGGTTTATAAATTTATTAGGCCTATATTAACTAGTAAAGCAGACGTTAATTAAGTTATTACTATTTTAATAATAAACTATTTTGAGTGATCAATTTATATAATAATCCACATAGGCTATAGGCATAAGTACCATACAAGTTATTGAACATTAAGTTGAAGATAATTAGGCCTAATGTGTCTATTTTGGGCCAAAATCAATCACATTAAGTTAATAACTAATAATAGATATAGGCTTAAATGACTTAAGATTGACATGAATGGAAAAGGTGCAAGCAGGGTTTATGCGCTTGCAACCAAACCTTCTTTTTGAAAATGATTGATAATTTACCCCTTTAGGTGCTAAGTGATTTCTTGAGAGAGCTTAACGTTTAGGCATAGGCCTATAGAGGCGAATAGGCTATAGGCCTACATAGCCTAATGAAAATACCCTTTTTTTAAATAAAATCTTTAATTATTTTCAAAACATTCCATTAGGCAATAAATTTAATTAGGCCTATAGATCCTACTAATATTTTATAGAATCTTTAGAATTTTGTCTTCCTACTTCTTCATTTCAGTGAGTACTTTTTCAGAATTCCCAAATGTGCACATTAACATTTTCCATATCTTATTCTAATTGTATGAACTGCACTTGTATTATAGAAATAAATTATGAGTTACAAAAACATAGGCCTATATTAATTACGCGTAGCCTACTATAAAACTTTTATAAGTTAAAAATTTATAAATAGAAATAGGCCAGATGTAATTTAATTTTCAGTATAAAAATAAAATTAGAAAACACAATTTCTGATTATAAGTCAAGATGGATGCAACATGTTCATCGAATGGAAGATCACAGAATACCCAAACAAATGTTAAGATATCAACCTGCAGGAAGAAGAAGACCAGAACGTCCACTCAAAAGACTTCTGGGTGGTGTTTCTCTTGAGGCCGAAACAGGTCAACAAATGGCCTAAATTCGTGAATGTACTATGATGATGATGACGATAAAAATCACTTGTGCCAAATATAGATCCAAACAAAACGTGTTATAGACTTTATATCCCAAATATAGGCCTATAGTGTCCTCTGTGAAAAAAAACAGACATTATATATCCTTTGGCCTGCCAGCCGGCCGCTGGCCTCACATCCATATGTATTGAATACAAAGGAGGTGATCATACAGCCACTATAAGCGTGACATGTGATCAGAATACCGGGTCCTCCAACTTTCGATTTTCTCAGCCCGGTACTTATTGTCAGCTCACAAATTCCTCATAACACTGGATGGGCATCGATACCATTCTAACCTAAATTCCATGAGAAAAAATAGTTCCTATGGGAAATTGAAGCAGCGCAAATCCCGGAATTCTGCAGCAAGGCATCATGCCTTAAAATGACTCGGCTACGGGACGGGACTTATATTATATAGATCTACAAAGGTATTTTTTTCGTTTATACATTCCAATTCAATGCGCAATATTAGAACAAATGAAATGAAAAGGGATAAAATGTAATGAACATCCCAGTTAATAATGTTAGAAAGGAAACTTGAATAGCCTACTGCAGTAGTAGGTACTTGTTTCATGGAAAAACACATTTCCCTCAGAGGTTAGAGGTTACTGAATCTGGATCCAAAGTTAACGGGTTTTAATCCGGTCTGGATTGTTGGATTTTTTAAAGGATGGAAAACAAAACTGTAGGCCTATGCCCTGTGTCGTAGGCTTAGCCTGAAATAAGATGCCTCTGTTTAAAATTTGTCAGTCCTTTCACGCCCAGATTTGAATTGAGAACTATTGACCTAGGTTCTTAAAAAGAGTCCTTAGGCGTAAATAAAATATTACAACTAAGAAAAGACAAAAGAAATGGGAATAATTTGACATTACCTAAAACTTAGGGGTCACAAATGCTGAAAATAAATTACTGGTAATAATATTCAAATTAATGCTTTAAATCATTTCATCTCTCAGGACCATTGCAAAACAATCGATCTCTAAATTCGTGTTTTTTTCTAGATAGCCTATAGCCCTACACTTGCGATCCAAAGTCTCCAAAAACCTTTCGTTTATAGACCTGTAGGCCTATATGCTTATTTGCCTACAAGGTATTCTTAAATTGTGCTAATAAAATTATTATATGGCATGGGATAAACTAATTTGGAGCCTAGGTATGTGCCTATAGCCTAGATTTTTTTATGGGTTTCAGAATTTATTTAGACCTACTTTATTTTGTTGTAACTTAGTGATTTCACTTTGAAAACAACGTTTCCCTATCAAATAAGCCTATTATGTTTTTCTTGTTTCTATAGTTTTTCCATTGTGAATCTTTTTAACTTCTTGGTCCAAGCGCAAGAAACACACCCATATTGAAATTGGAGATTATAAATTTCTACTCCGTCGAGAATTGAATCCAGGTCGTTGAAGTGAAAGATAGCGAATATGCCTATATGGACTAGGCCAAGATGCCATTGCATTGGCTAAGAATCCTGAATCCGTATATTCATTCTTGAATCGATCTTTGTAACCTATGTACAGAATAGTTCAGCTTTTACTTCTTACCAAGAATTAGTAGCTACTTTGAAGCATGCGACACACTGCTCATTTTGAAATCAAGCCTAGATTTTAGATTTTTTTTGGGAAATCTAAATTCCTTTAACTTCTCTTTGTTTAGTATAATAATTTAATATTTTGTATTAGGCCTACATCGACTCAAATTTTAATCATATAATAGGCCTATTTGAAGGGCGTAACGTCATTTCAGCATACATTCGTAAATCATATGTGATACAATAGGCCTATTTCAATTTCGTCATATATTATAGGACTAAGTTACATATTACTGTCCAACCTACAACCTTTTTATAGCCTTTTTGCTGAAATATGATTTATTTAAAAGTTGTAGGTACAATAATAATAATAATAATAATAATAATAATAATAATAATAATAATAATAATAATAATAGGCTAATAATAATAATAATAATAATAATAATAATAATCAATACAAATACAATTCATACATATCAAATTCCGTTCAGGTGAATAGTCATGAGATAAAAACTTAAAATAGGTAGGCCTTTCTTTTTGGCAGGTGCCGTCGTCCTCAACTGCGTTAAAATATTGTATTTAAAATTATCTGAAGGCATTTCGGAAGTTAACTTCCATCATCAGCAGGGTGCGTATCTGCTACTAGTTGCTGCTGGTTAAGGCGTTGTAGACATATTTTAAGTTTTTATCTCATAATAATAATAATAATAATAATATTAGACCTAATAATAATAATAATAATAATAATAATAATAATAATAGACCTAATAATAATAATAATAACAATAATATTAATAATAAAGGTCATTTCTGGCAACTTTAAAGAAATTGTTTGAGAAATTCCTTTAAATAGACATAATTTATGGGTATGATCATTACCATAAGTATCATCATCATCATTGACATTAAGACCCTGTAGCCTAAGTCTAAATGTAGCCTCCCTCATGAGAGCCGCTAAAATAATTCCGATCCTAAGCCTTCAGTCTCGATATTTTTATGTCTGATGTTGTAAGATCAGCTTTGGACATAATCAAGCCATCTAAAACTGGGTCTGTTACTTTTTTTACCACCACGTTTATTATCCAAGATTTTTGGGGGAATTTTCATCTCATCCATTCGTAGAACATGTCCCAGCCATTCCAATTTTCTAGGTTTGATATCAGTAACAATAGTTGTATTTTTTGCATTTGTTCTGATTTGCCATGTCCCCATATCACCATACATTTTCTTCAAAATTTTCCTTTCCCAGCTATTTAACATTGCAGCAGCTCAATTCAGATAGATTCCAGACCTCACTTCCATAAACAAAACGTTTAATTACAGTTTTATAAACTCTTATTTTTGCTTTCGTGGAAATATAGGCCTAACCTGTCTTCATTACTTTACCTAAGGTTTTGAGATAACGACTGCTGCTATTTTTTCTTTATTCTGCACAATAATGTTTTTATTAACTTATTTATAATTACGAACCTAGAATTAAATAAAATAAATAATAGTTTTAAAAAACTAAAACAACACGCTTTATTAGAAAACCGACCTAAAAAATGAAAAATAGGCCTATGTTTCTTAGTGGGTGAAAATCGTGTTCAAAGATTCCGTTACATAGATAGGCCCCTACAAAGAAATTTTTTTTGATTTTCTGATGATTCTGGCCAGGATTTTAGAAAACAAATATGAAATTATTGTATTGTCACGGGTCCTTTATAAGTATACCTACAAAGTTTCAAGTCCATCTAATGATTTCAAGTGGGTGAAAATCGCGTTGAAAGATTCCGTTACATAGATAGATAAATACAGGTCAAGCTAATATAAAGCGTGTAAAAAAGATAACTCTTCATATGGTGCATTATTTAAAACAATTGCATTTTAGATACCATTCACATTACTAATAGGCCTATTGTACATAGGCTATACGAAATAAATTATTACAGGTGCTAGAAGATGATCTTATTTATGAAAAGCTTTTAAGTAACATTTAAACATTTATAAAACAACTTTCTTAGCAGTTAGAAGGAATAACAGATTTTCAGATTGGAAACAAATCCATAGCGGAGCAAGACTGGGATGTGGCCTATCTCCAATACTTTTCATTAGCCTATATACATATAGCCTATGAACAGAATCATCAAACAATGGAAAGTAACTCCAGATGGTTAGATTTCTATCAGCCGAAACCTTCAATTGGATAGTTGATGATTTAGCTTTGAATGCATGTAATTAAGATGAGCTTCAGTATTCTGTACATAGGCCTAATCTAAATAAAATCAGAATAAAGTATGGTATCAAAGTCAACAATGATGAAACAAAAGTCATGGCATTTTGTGGAAAATACCCGGTAACAAGCAAAATTTGCATAAACAATAAGTTGACAGAAGGGGTCAAAGAGTTGAAATAGGCCTACCTTGGATACAATTTAATGTTTGTTAGTGAAATAGACGAACTTCTAAAATTTACAAGTATAAAACAGTAGTAATTAACAAAATCATGAAGTCTTCTCTAGTACAGCGACACACAAGAATGCGTTTATATAGGCCTATAACCTTAGCTAGACAGGTACTATGTTACGGAAGCGAAGCATGGACCATGAAGAATATTGATATCAGCTAAATAACGGCTAGTGAAATGAGATTTTTAGAGCAACACTGGGATACACTAGCATGGACCGCAAAAAAATGATGATTTAGGCCTAATGTAAGCACATCAATTACAGGCAATCTCACAATTTATAAATAAACACCAGCTACAGTGGAAAACTCATGTACAACGAATTAATGGAAATAGACTTCGAAATATCGTGTTTCAATACCGACTTCAAGGGAAGAAATCGTTGGGACGTCCTAGAAAAAAAGATGGACCGAAAATGCTTCACTGAATCCGTAACAGGTTTTGGCCCTTAAAATTGTTTTTAAGATGATTATACATAGGCCTATTTACTTTTGGTACAAGTAATTTTTATTCAGGTCTGTTTTACCTTGAATTTGTTGAATTACTTCATTAACTGAATTAACTTATGCTCATGATATGATATTTAAATATGCAAAACATCAGATGATTGTTTTGTAGACTACAGCACTATCACTTCGACAAAATAAATAAAGATCCTTATTTGAACTATTTACGTAATAAAAGCCACAAAGAAGATAAATAAATAAATATGTTTGGCAGAGTTTTTTTCTAAGTTCCCATTTAGAACTTAGACAAGCTACAGATGTGGGATAAAAAGATATAAGTTACCATACTATTCATTGAACGAAAACAAAAATAATAAATTTTGTACCAGAATTATAGTTTTGTTCTTTGCTTTTGAAGGGCGAGGAGTGAGGGCAATTTAACATTAATCTATTGAATTATTGTAGACAGTATCTAACAGTTATAAGGATTTTTTTGATAACACATTTGTCGTTTGTAATAGTGTAAGTCTTAATTTTTCTTCCAAGCGAACATAAGTCTTCAGATTGACAGCTATCAGTTCTCCAATTGTTACTATCATTATTTGTGCTATGAACGGCAACTTTTTCTTTAATCACACACACACACACACAGCCTAAACATAAACACAAACACGCACATACACATATAAATTCGAACCGCAAGACTCTTGGTCTCCCTTAACTAGATTACGAAGTATGGAGTGAGTTGACTCTGACGGTAGAGTTTGAGATTTTTATTCCGAATTACTCCAACAAATTCCAACTGAAACCCTATTGTTTTTCATGTATTTTTTAGTCGACTTCCTTTATTTCATATTCTTGATAAATATAAAGCTAGGCTTTGATTCCAAGTCTTGGCCTTTTTTTCTAAAATGATATAGGCTAATCTAAATATCACCAGAGTAGACTATCTATGTGGTCTGGATGGTGTGCAAATGAAGGGAAGATAGAAAAAACGATGCACACAAATAGAAGAAGAAAAAAATGCTATAATAATAGCATAGCGGTTATAATTGGCTATAGGCCTAACTTATTATAACACATTCATACTTAAATAAAAAAGTAAAGTGATCCCACAACAGGCCCGGAGGCCGTTGGGGTAGTAGGAGGTTAAGGCTCCCACTTTTTCTAGACAATCGGCACTTTATGCCAGTCGGGTTGTCAGCCCTGCGTGACGGCCGCCTTTACCCCAGAACAAGCGTCTGGTACTCATTTCCGCTAGAGGCTGAGTCGACCCCAGGGCCATAGCGCCGCCACCAGAGGGTTTGGGTCAGTTTAAAAATCCTGATCCCAACGGGACTTGAACCCTCGACCCTCCGGCTTGTAGCTCAGTGCCTTAACCACTACGCTACGGATTCACACTTAAATAAGAGGCCTAATATGCCTATATAGACTACTGAATTATAAAGTAAAATAGCATATAGGACCTATCTATCAAGGAATTTTAAGTAGCCCATCAAAAGTTTACTGTTTACATTCATGAGTTAAGAAATTAGTATAGACTACAAAGTTGTTATTTAAATGAAAATAGGCTACTTAAAATATAGACTAATATCATCCATTTTTATAAGTAACAATTCATAAAGAGCAAGCATGTAGGCCTATATTTTCAACAATCAGCTATGTAGGCCTAGGTCTACGGTTGGGCTTACTTAAGGTACTTAAATATTTACTTGAGGCAGAAAATTTATTGCAAAATTCAGATCTTAAGTAAAAATTAGTTTTGTAGATCCTCGTCAATTATTAAACCTGTAGGCCGTATTTCGGTAGGCCGATAGGTTATTAATTAGAATATCCGATATGGTCATTATAAAAAAAAGTTTTATGTTGTTATAAAGGAATTGGGTCTATGATAGGCTACCTATTGCCTAGTTCAAAATAAAACTGGAAATTGATTTAGGCCCACTCGTTCTTTGAAGTAGAAGAAAAATTATTTTCTTAATAAAGTTGGTTTTGTAGTCAGCACTACTATGTTTTATTCTATAGCCTAGGCCTAAATATTTAATTCCAAAAAAATATAAATTTATTGCTCACAATTTTTTAATGAAAATGTCTTACCATAAATCTACATTTTCCTTAAATTCCATAAGTTGAGTTAGGCCCTTCTTCTGTTATATCCGTCAATTCTTGCTTTACTGACGCCTCCTTTTAGGGGCTGCATAAGGAAATAGTTTATAAGTCCATGTTCAAAAAACACATGTCTATAGAGCAATGAAAAGACAGACTAGCCTATATGACAGACATATGTAGACATGCAGATACTATCTGTATATACTGAATACGTTAATTTATGTTATTGTTATAGCAGTATTCTGCCCACTCTATGTTCTTACACTTGTCCTAAACAGGAAAGCAAGTTTACTTGGTGCCCAGTATTGTAGAATTCGTAGGCGAAATCACTGTCTACACTAGAGTAATATTTCAAAAATAAGTATTTCCAAGAGCTCCTTTTTATAATTAAACACACATAAGTTACTCAACTGCCAAAACACATAAAAATAAGCCTATAACGTGCAGAGTGTAAATAAAAAAGTCATTAAATCTATGCAGAAATATTTATTAAGCTACTAACGGGACCCGCAACGTTTATCAGATCACGTTGATAAGAGAAACATGATTATTGTGAGTTATCCGTAAAAGATTAAACATATGCTGTGGATGACTTTTTTGTAGAATTCTTTTAGATAGCATATTCAATTCCGTGAGCCAGATATAGGCCTACCTTAATAAGAACAATTAAGTCTGGTAGACTGCGATGGGCAGGACATGTGGCACGAATGGGGAATGAAAGACGTGCATGGAAGCTTCTTGTAGGAAAATCAGAGGGAAAACGCCCAGTTTGTAGACCAAGAATGAAGTGGGAGAATAACATTAACCACGATTTGAGGGAAGTAAATTAAACAGGGGATGATTGGAAAACATTAGCTCAGGGTAGGGATGTGTGGAGAGCTTATGTCCGCGCGGCCGTGAATCAAGGGTTCGATAGTGTCAGTGAGTTAGTAAGTTAGTTATTCAATTCTGTGTACATTAAGTTGGTATCGGTATTTGTTATGGTTTAGGCAGCGTAAGTCATTTAAGCGCCCAAAAAGCGACTTTTTTAGTGCACCGATGCCCTTTTATTTTAGCTGCGGCTCTATAGTAAGTACAGTAATATGTTAGGCCTATACACGTCAATTGTCGAAAAAATTTCTAAATGACGATAACAACCGTATTAAAATCAGTCAAATGGTTTTCGAGTCCATAAAGAACAGACTTATCGACTGACAAACCTCACAGATGTTTATTTTTTATACAAGTTATAAAGACTATTTAACTCATGTCGCAAATGGTAGTCAATGACCAATCACGTTTCAATGAACTCTGTTTTACACCAATGGCAGTCGTGTTTCACCTCGCTCTTTATCGATTTCTCTTTATCAGCTCCTGCTTTTGTGATAAAGAAAGCTCCTCCTTTTTTAATATTCTGAACATTGTTTTTCTCCAACAAATACATTGAATATAGCAAATAATGAATCGATTCATTGATTTTACTAACCTATAATGTTGATTATAATAGTTTGATGTGTTTCATTATTTCTCCATTCTTACAATATTGCGATCCTATTTGTCAATAAATAATATGATCGAGTTGCAGTGAATAGGCCTATACGTAACTTCACATTTCTAATTTGTTTTCAAACATCGCCGTTTACATTAACTATATATATATTTTAAAACACCGGTAACTATATTCAAATAATTATTTTTTAGTAAAGAGCTTAATTTTATTCGTTAAATAGTCGTAACAAATGCCACTTTTATTTCCAAATTCTCTAGATAAATTTTTAAATCACTCGTGGCATTACTTATGATAATAAAGGATACTAATTTCTGATATGTGAATCTAGGCTCTGTTTTCCAAGTGATAACGTCGTTGCCTCAGGCGCAGCGGGGCCGGGTTTGATACCAGGTCGATATAAGGTTTCTAGGTGAGGTTTTTTTTCGGAGTTTTTCTTCACCTTTTCCTGTCAGGAAAATGTAAGACCCAAAGAATCTCCGATTACCATTTGGCCATCATAATCATCTAGGCCTATGTCATATTTGCATTTTTATGAATGTATGAGAAAATGGTAGGCCTATGCCTTGACTAAAATGTCTGTGCTCTCTCGGAGGTAGCCCTGATATTAAGGTGATCACTTATTCGGGGAGGTCCTCCATCTCCTATTGTGGTAAAAAATAGTAGGTCTGTGTTTGTGATTCAATTTAAAAATCCTTCTCTCTACAAGTCGTGCCCATGTGGCGTGAGAAATGTAGATATAGGCTACTTGTTAATCATGAAGTTAAACTAAAAAAGGGAGAGAAAATAAATCTAGCCTATACTCTACGATGTCTACTAATCCTTATTTATTAGCAGTAATCTAATCTCTATTTCCATATTAAGTGTTGTATCAGGCAAAAGTTATTTGTATTGTAAATCCCATCGCATTTACCTTGCATGGCACATTTGCCCTTATAATGGATGGCGTTTTGAGCATTTCTTATAGTATTATAGTAGGCCAATGCATATGCCTGCTGATTTTTCTTTACTAAGTTTCCTTATATTTTGCAATTTAATCCGTTTTTTGCCCGATTCTCACAATTATGGTGTATAACCTATTCCAACATGAAATAAGCAGCTGTGGTTGAATTCCATAATAAATAAATAAAATAAGTCAGGGAATGTACCATAAAATATAATCATCATCATCATCACTCCAGGGATTAGGCAATTGCCCGTTCCGACTTCATATTGCATCAGCCCAACGTCTTCTAGGTCTTCCAACATCACGCCTTCCTCTTGCTTGATAGTTCCTGGCTAACAATGGATATCTCTCCTTACTCATTCCATCCATGTGATCAATCCATTTCTGTCTGTAATTCGTGACTTTATCCAATAAAGGCTGTACTTTCAATTCTTCTCTTATATCCTCATTTCTTATTCTATCAAGTCTTGTACATCCTTTTACTTGTCTTAGGAACCGCATCTCTGCCGTCTGTATTCTATCCTTCTGTCTTTTCACTGGAGCCCAAGTTTCACATCCATACAATATTGTGGGAACCGCCATAACATTATACATTTTTATCTTGGTTTCTTTTCTAATTTTATTTTTGAATGTTCTCTGTATTGTTCCACACACCGTCTGAAATGTATTTATTTTGGAGTCAATATCTCTTTCCACATTGTAGCCAACATCACAGCCCAAATATTTAAAACTAGACACCTGTTCTATATTTTGATTTTCTAAAATAATTTTGGTTCTCACTGGATCTCTTCCTATAACTAAGTATAGCTCACAACGAAGGAATGGCGTCTGTATCCATATTGGGCGGCCACATCTTTGTCAAGTCTTCAACGGTCAACAGGGCGACAAGGAATAGCACAGCTAAACTTGTAGGGCTTGAAGAGCGGAAGAAGCAGCCCTCTCTTGGGGGGTGGATACCCAGAGGAGCATGTTTGGAGGCTCAGAGGAAGCAGCCCTTCCACCATCCTTGTCCTGCGAAGCGCTCGTAACGCTTCCAGGAGACATTTATCTTACTGAGAAGCTTCATGGAAATCATAAAATATAAACAGTGGAAAAATATTTTATTTTAATTTAACATATGCCTAGGCTATAGGTATAGGCTATGTTGTACACAATAATTGGTTCATGATAGTTTTTTAAGGATAAATGCATGAGTAGATATAAATAAATTAATGGAGATAAAATAATATAACTTAGTGTTAACTAACACATGTTCCTTAATTAGTAGGCCTACTCATTTCGCAAATTATTACTCTAACAAAAAAATCCACATAGGCCTATAGAACATAGGCCTAATGAAAATGTTTTATTTTAGTTCTTTTAGAATGCTTGCTTAATAGTAAATTAATAACTAGTTATTTAAGTAATGAATATATGTGATTTAACCTCTGTGGTCTCGAGGTAGCGTGCTGCCTTGTCACGCAACGGGCCCCGGGTTCTATTCCCGGTAGGAACAGGCTCCTGGGTGAGGTTTTTTCGAGGTTTTTCCTCACCTGTAAGACAAATGTCAGGAAGCTTAGGGCCCAACGGTCCCCGAAAATCATCTGGCCACCATCATCATCATCCTTATCATTATCATCATCATCATCATCCTTCACCGGTGTGGAAAGCAACGGGAAGCTACCACACGTTTGATCCCTAGTAAAGCTGCAAAGCATAGTATGAAAATGCAACGATTGCAGTGAAAGACCTGCCCTCGGGCAGAATTACTGTGGATCGATGTACGTGTACAAATGATTAAATTTATTACAAAATTAAAAGCTGTTTTAAATTAAGAAGCAGTATGTAAAGAATTGAAGCGCGCACATTGCAACACAGTGCACTATGCTACAGTGTTTTATCCTTGGTTTGATTAAGTTCTCGTGTAATTTTTGTTTTGTTTGTATAATAATAATTTACGATTTTTATAGTTCCAACTTCCGGTGATGATTGGTTGATTAATTTTTAATGTTTCCTTCCAATTTGTCTGAACCCATCTTATCGCAAATCAAGGACATGGTACATGTCTAATATATCAACAAAACATTAGACTACTCTTTAGGCTAATAAGGCACCGGAGTCTTGGGTTCTAAAGGCGACCAAATTCTGTCTTACCCTCGCTCGCTATCATAAGCGAGAGCAGCTGAAAGGGAGTGCTCTCACAAGAGTCTCGTGTAGGAAGAGTTCGAGAATGAGAATTCCCGGGATTTTCATAGTAAGTAGGCCTAACCTATAAGGATGAATTCATGCAGTATTCGTGCCACATAAGAAATGTTTACTGCTTGTAATAATCCCTAGGTTTTTCAACACCCAAAATGAAATCTTCCTTTTATGCATAGGCCCTAAATGTTAATATAATAATAATAATAATAATAATAATAATAATAATAATAATAATAATAATAATAATAATATTAGGCTAATAATAATAATTGTTATTATTATTGTTATAAGTATTATATTATTATTATTATTATTATTATTATATTATTATTATTATTGATCAGATAATAATTGCTCAAGAATATGAAGACATGGAGTTTATGTTCAGAAAATTATTATCTGATCAATAATAAATAATAATAATAATAATAATAATAATAATAATAATAATAATAATAATAATAATAATATTAGGCTAATAATAATAATTGTTATTATTATTGTTATAAGTATTAATATTATTATTATTATTATTATTATTATTATTATTATTATTATTATTATTATTATTATTATTATTGATCAGATAATAATTGCTCAAGAATATGAAGACATGGAGTTTATGTTCAGAAAATTATTGGACGAATACAATAACTTAGGTTTGAAAATAAATTTAGAAAAACACATTTTATGCGGGATGTGGAGCAAAAACCGAAGATTTAGTATATATATTAGAAGATCAGAAGGGGTATATTAGAGGATGTGAAGAATTTGAGTATCTGGGAGTAAAAGTGGATAAAGAGAATAAATAAGAAAGTGATATTAAGAACAGAATAAATAAAGGTAGAGCAATAACAGCAATCAACTTTTATAAGATTCTTGATGTGTTCCGTTAATGTATTATTCAAAATTAAAATATAAAATTATGGAATCCTGCCGATGATGGGACAAGTCCCGAAAGCGCTAACAGTTAAATAATTAATTAAGTTGAGGAGACGGACCTTTGAGGTGAATATTCCATAATTTTATATTTTAATAACAGCAATGATAGGCCTAAATGGAGTCATTAAAACAAACATTCATCCATATTAATTCTGCCCGAGGGCAGGTCTTTCACTGCAATCATAGGATTATCATGTTATGCTTTGCAGCTTTACTAGGGAATTGTAGGTGTGGTAGCTTCCCGTTGCTTTCCACACTGGTGAAGGATGATGATGGTGAAAATGATAAGGATGATGATGATGATGATGGCCGTATGATTTCGGGGGCCGTTTGGGCCTTAAAGTTTTCCTGACAATTGTCTTACAGGTGAGGAAAAATCTTGATAAAACCTCACCCAGAAAACTGTCCCGACCGGGGATCGAACCCGGGCGCGCTGCGTTATAAGGCAGCACGCTACCTCGAGACCACAGCGGTGGACAAAGCGGACATATAACCATAAAAAATTAGTTACAAATATGTAATTCAATAGTGAAAAAATGCCCTACTGTCACATCTGGGGCTAAAATATGGAAATTCAACAAAAACTTATGTCAATGGAAATGGGAGAGCAACAAGATGTTAAAAATTAGAAAAAAAACTGTCATACGAGACATAAATGAATATTAGATATTCAATAGTAGATTATAAAAGATACAAGCAATTAAATTCGTATGGGCACGTATGACGAATGCAAGAAGAAAGGTGCCCAGAAAAAACATTGAAATGGTGTCCACCTGGGAGAATAAGGAAAGAAAGACCTCGAAATTCGTGTATGCAAGACGTAAGAACTGGAATGAGAATAAGAGGACTAGAGGAAATGGGCGGATGGACAGAGAGGAGTGGAGAAGGAAAATAAAACCTTAGGCACAGAAAGATGTGTAAACATCGAAAATTTGTATATAAAAATAGGATGAATTATTATTATTATTAGTAGTAGTAGTATTATTAGTCCTATTATTATTATTGTTAATATTATTATTATTATTATTATTATTATTATTATTATTATTATTATTAGGCCTATTATTATTATTACTGATATATAAATCTATAAAACAATTAAGGGTCAAAATATATATGCAGTCAATATGCCCATTTCACCAATTAATGTTTTAAAATGGTCAACAAGTTTCTACAGCCAAGCTGTCATTCTCAAGACCAGATATTGAGTCAATATCTGGTCTTGAGAATGACAGCTTGGCTGTAGAAACTTGTTGACCATTTTAAAACATTAATTGGTGAAATGGGCATATTGACTGCATATATATTTTAATATTTTATCACCAAGAAGATCACTTGTGTATTAAATTAAGGGTCATTCCATATGAAAACTGAATTCTCCAAAACTTTACAATTCTTTAGCTAATAGTGCACTGATCATATAAACTGAATACCAGGTCTTGGTTTGATATAGGCCTATTGTAATTAATGAATAATAGATCCGTCAGTTTATCGTATTTTTAGAAAAGAAGGCTTTTGTTTGAAATAGGCCTACATTTCTCAAAATGTTACTAGCTACTCCCTCAAGTAGAATGATAGTCACATTAGACTAATAGGCCTATATCATTTCCTGCACTAGGCCTAGGGCCTATCGCTTGAAAACTGGTACGTTGATAGCCTATTTACATTTTTCTAAACGTCGTAAATTCAATTAGGCCTAAAGCACAAAGAACCATTTTAACAAGTTTATTAAAAAAATTATTCCATACTGACCAACTAATGTCTGATAGTTTTATTTACTGGTAGACGAAAGGAAACTTCATAATTTATCATTTTCTTAACAAATTCGCGTAGAAATACATTAATGTAAATTTTAAACACGCATATAGTGCTGTAGAAATATGCTTTATCTACATATTTAATTAATTTTTCGCATACAAACTGCTTTCAAAGCGTTTGACTTGTAGAATATAATAGATTTCATCAGACTATTTAACTCATGCCCCAAATTGGACTCAATGGCCAATCACGTTTCAATGATTTCTGTTTTACAACCAATCAGAGTCGTGTTTCACGAAATATTTATCAGTGTTATAATTAGCCTACCATAATAAAGAAAGCTCCTCCTTTTTAATATTCTGAACAGGTCTGACCATTATTTTGCAGTGACTGAGCCTGTGAGAAATACGGATACCAGATTATATATATATATATATATATATATATATATATATATATAGTGCATGAATGTCAACACATGCCACATGCAGCAGTTAATATAAAAACATTTGTAGCAATTGATTATACCACCAAAAAAAAAAAAACACTGTTTGCACTTTCTTAAATGTACTTTTTTCCCAGGTAACAATCCAGAAAAATATAATTGTCATATTTACATCATACGACATCAGAAATGAATTAATATACAGTTTGATGTGTTTCATTTTTTCTCCACTAGAGAGCATTTTTACAATATTGCGTTCCTTTGGCAATAAATAGTATGATCTGGTTGCAGTGAAAAACAAAAGAAGCAGACGAAGCGTATCCATCGTTTCTCATTTGTTTTCAAACATCGCCGTTTACATTAAATATATAAATATTTTAAAATAACTATAGTTAAATAATGATTTGTGAGTAAACAGCTTAATTTTATTCGTTAAATAGTCCTAACAAATGCCACGAGTGATTTGCAAATTATCGATAAATTCACGACTCACGAAGTGAGGAGTGAATTTATCTAGAGAATTTGGAAATCACTCGTGGCATTGCTTATGATAATTTATTTAGCCTAGTATTTATATTCTCTTTATCATTCGCAGTCATTGTATAGGCCTACATTATTTTGCTTATGAAGATTGTTCACTTCTCACGGAAAATCTGTTCCAATGGGTAGCTCTCGCTGGCATTCAACTCTCCCGCACATCCGTTTGGCATTTTCCTCCCATTCCCCTGAATAGGGCCTACACCAAGTGCCTCCGTAGAAGCAACGAGACTGGGAAGCTAGAGGAGTGAGATTCGAGCGGGAATGAATGTAAATGTACTTGACCCTGGGTTCCTTACATCAAAACAAACAACAACCCTCTACAACCTGTGGACGTTTGTCGACAGAGTTTTAATCCATTAACATATTAGGCTACACTTTAAGAGCCAACCAATACCTTGAGGAAGATTAGGCTTATAGTCCAAGAAATATATAAATAAGCCTATACGGGCTTTTATTAGTGTAGGCCTCAGTTATTTAAAAAAACGTTCGAACATTTTCTTAGGCCTACCTTCTAATAATTATACTTCTTACATTTAACTCCCATAGGCTTAATTAATTTATCTTGCTTGCATTATTATCAAACTTTTCTTTACCTTAGAGAATTAAGATCAATGAAAATTAGGGCTCTTATTATTGGCCTAATTAAGTAAAACATAATTACTATGCAACAATAAATAAATTAAATGAATTCGGCCAAATTAGGCCTATTAATTTAAATATTAGTAAACTAATAAGAATGTAGATTTAAGTTATCAATAAGGCTGTTTTCTAGATCCCATAGGTTAAAAACAATAGGCAGACCATAGAGTTATAATTAGACTTAATAGGCTATGAATATAAATATGAATATTAATACAAAGAGTAAATATGAACTTCCTTAGAAGAACAAAAGGCTACACAAGATACAATCGGATAAAGAATGAAGATATAAGAACAGATTTAGATATGCCTATATCCATTGAATGGTAGAATAAAAAAATATAGAGATAAATGGTTTAGAATGTAGAAAGAATGGATGTAACAAGGTTACCAAAAGCAGCATTTAACTACAAACCAAGAGGTTCAAGGAATGTAGGAAGGCCAGTGAAAAGATTGACAGAGCAACTGTGAGGCGGAACAGGCAATTTGCCTAGCACGTGAAGTGAAGAAGAAGAATGAATATTTTCTGATGTTGGAAAGAATGTAGCATAGGCTTATATTATTATTTAATAGCGTACCTAAGTCATAATTTTAAGAAAATATTTCTTACTCCTAAAGAATGAGAAATTGTTGTAACTTAGGGCCTAGGCTATGGATATTTTTCATTCGTTCAGGAAAAAAAAATAGGGACCTATTTTAATTTGTTAAATATCTCGCATGATACAGGACTCTTTCCCTAAGATGTTCATGTAGCCTACCACACACCCATTTTTCTTACTCTCTATAAGTTAGCCTATTAAGGATTTAGGATCGTAAGACCTGAAGACCATATAATTAAATTATTTCGATACGAGTTTATTGTTTGCTCTATGAAAAGGACTGCAGAGCTAATTCACACTAGCCTATTAACAATTAATTTGTTTATCTAAATCTGTAAATCTACTTGGGTTTTCCATCTCTTATCTCTGGATGTGAAACCTGGACATTAACAAAGGCAGATAGTAAACAAATAGAGGCTGCTGAAATGAGGATGTTGAGATTAATACCAAAGGACCGATAAAAAAGAAAAGCGAAGATATAAGAACAGAACTTAATATATTTAATCTCTGTGAAAGAACAAAATATTATCAAAATGCTTATCTTCAGCACGCATTACGAATGAATGAACAGCGCATACCAAGGAGAATGTATAATTATAAACCAAAAGGGGGAAGAATGTTGGGAAGACCATTGAAGAGATGGAAGGACCAATTCGACCTATAATGAGATCGGAACAGGTCATTGGGCTTAATCCTTGTTGATGATCATGATGTTTTCTCATCACCAAATAGGCCTACATGATATAACACACATAGGGCCTATGTACTAGACCTATAGGCCCTATGTTTAACTTTCTTTATATGGTGGAGATGATAATGTCTATATTAAAATAATAAATACATTGTACTTACTCTTGATAGGCCTATTAGGAATTTGGAACAAGACGAATCCTGCAACAAAAAATACTTAATAACTCTAAATATAATAAAAGTAAAACCTAGAAGAAAACAAGAAAGAATAACCTATTAGAACACAAAAGAGCAGCTATAACACTATAATTGGACAGGTTTTTATTTACCCTAATTATGGAGAGAAAGTATAATGTAGGCCTACGTATTTGTTAATTTGGTGTCATGCTATGTGAGCCTGATTGTAAATCCAGGAGATAAGCTCCAGCATACGAAATAAGCCTAATGGGATAGCTCATTAATTTTCCACAAAAATGTGACGCAGGGCCGGTACTTTTAAATTTTATCACGACTGAACATTCAGTGATATGGTCCTTGAGCAAACCTGCCACACTAAGGGCCTAAGTCCAGCGGAAAGCGCGTTGACTATAGGCCTAGACAATCAATAAACTTTTAAATAACTCATAAATACTTTCAAATATGGGCTATTTGATTTGAACTTAGGCCTTTATGTTATTCTTTAAATAATATACCTAATATATATAAATATAGGCCTAACCTATATATTTCACACACAAAATAATATAAAATAAAAAAATCTATACTTTACTAATAGGCCCTAAGATAATTAGCCTATTTCACTAGTAGAATTTTGGAGAGAAAAATGCTCTTTGTACGGCCTAGGTAGCCTATATCCTAGATTTATCTTAAAATGTAAACATAGGCTATAGGTAAAACAAACTTGAGTTAATAACGATAAAGATGGCAAGAACAAGAACAAGCCACGATGGAGCAAGCCCTAAAAGACCTAATCCATTATGATAAGTTCATTTTGTTGCCAGTTAAGGCTACAAACAAATTTAGAAGTTATAGGTTCTTCTTAAAAACATAGTCTATAGGTCTAGGCCCTCAATAAAGAAAATAGTGTAACTTATTCGTTTTGGATTTGATAGCCCACTCATCCTCATGATACAGTCTACCTGTTCCAGTAAATCGACCTATCAACTTTTTTAAAATTGTATTTATGGCAATATATAGGCTTAAAGTTAAGCGATGCTACTATAAACTTATGGAGGTCCTTCCAGTGATATTAGATTAAGATTCCCGCCCTCCTACACTATCGGCACGAGATATCAGTCAGTTTGTCGTACTTGCAAGAATGTCATCTGGTAGTCTACTCATTTCCGTTAGAGGCTGTAACAATCCTAAAACCATGATGCTACCATAAGTTTTTGGCTGTTTAACATTCCTTACCCCACCGGGACTCGAATCCCCGTCCTTCCGGTTTGTAAGCACACTGTCTTAACCAATTACGCTACGCCAATATTTAGAGAAATGCACATATCGTACATTATTGTAAAAAAATTAAATCCATATTGATTAGGCTATTTGTAGGCTGTCGGAATGTGAAATAACTTAGTGCCTACTTTAAAACATTAAAAATGAGGTAATCTACTGTAATTTAAGACTAATGTTGGCTATATGTATTATATACTTACTGTAGGCCCATATCTGGCTTAACATGGCAAAGAGAGAGATGGATAGATCCTTGACGGCTTTCGTGCAGTTACAAAAGAAATAACCCACCCTGGTGTCAGTTTTATTCTTCCCCCTTGCTCCTATTAATATGTGGCGCAGAAACACCGACAACACTGGTGCGAGTGAGAGAGGTGAGCACAGCTGTCTCTTTCTGCAAATTTCCTGCCAAGTTAAGCCAGACAAATAATAGGTCTACATTAATTTATCTTAGGCTATATTGTAGAAGGCCTACCTACAAATATTATCATTGACAAACATCAGCGAGTGGATCTGTTTTGTCCCAGACTATTATTTTCTATATTTTAGGCCCTGTAGGCCTACCCGAAATCAATAATCATATCATAGGCCTCCACCATTTTCATTTAGGCCTAAGTCAATCAAATTTATCATAATAGGCCCTACTACTCTTTCATCAATGAAAATTTAAATAAGCTCCAATGTTTATTATTTCTAAAAAAATACTAAGTTATAGTAGGCCTAAAAATTAATGAATTAATTATTCACAGAATTGGGAGGTCAACAGGCGTACTATATTGGAGTAATGTATTTTCTCCTTGTAGGCCTAACTTCTTCAAATCCTGTCACATTTTTATTACTTATCATCATAAGTAGATATTTTATTTAACATTTTTTCAAAATATTTAACGAGGAAATTGAACTTATTTGATTTCATTCTATATATTGTCCTAAAAATTTGCCTAAAAAACTATTTCTTGGTTGGCTTGCATTCTATTTACTTATATTTAGGCCTAATTACGTCACTTTAATTAAAGTACAAAAATGCTGAATCCACTGTGGTGGATTGGTCGGTTTTATCCATTAATTCTATTCCGGATTTTATCTTTAGGATTTGCTGGGCTAGCATATTTTTATGTTTTTCACTCATGCTTTCTTTAAAATACAATTATTTGAATGTGCAGATTCGATTCCCGGTAGGAATCGAAATTTTAAATCTTTAACTTTAATCTGGGCGTGTGCATCTCTTTCCTTGTTCTATAGCCTACTATGCTGTGTTCTTGGCGTCTGATCACAGATCAAGGAAGTCTCTGCCTCGTGTAATTCCTATCTAATGTGTGTGTGTGTGTGGTCCAAAGTTCCATCCCACTTCCTACAGATGAACCGCAGGCCTATATTAAAAGTTTAACACAAGAAAAAGAAGATGCTAATTTAACAAGCAATAACTTAATATAATACAGGAAGGTTCAGAGTAAGTATTACAAACTTTCTAGTGGTTGTAGAGGGAACTTAGTAAATAAAGCTTTGATAAGGAACCCTAGGTCAGGAAACTTACCATTTCAATGTAAATAAGTTTGAAGATCGAGACACAATGGGCTAGATCGTGAGTGTTGTGGTTCAGAATAAGTATTACAGGCTTCTAGGAGTTGTACTACAAGTGTGGTTCTACGTGGCGACCCTGTTTTTCATTGCACAAAGTGTACCTGCGACGCACGTTTTCATATATAAGCCCCACAATACCTAGTAGGCCTATGTGTTCAATAAAATTTCTGCTGCCGCCAGAATTCGTGCAAGAAGATTTTCCTCCGACTCGACAGGCCTAGTACAACCACTAGAAATCTATAATAGTTATTCTGAAACACATAACACACAATATCAGCTCATTGTGTTTCGATCTTCAAACTTATTTTACTTCGAAATTGTACGTTTTCGGACATGGGTTCTTTGTCAAAACTTTAACTATTACTCATTCAAAATATCTCTGCAGGCGGAAGAATCAGGAAGCTCTGTTTGTTGGTACACGTGACGTCATATAAGGCAGTGTACACTGTCAGCGTCCCACGTCCCATACCCCTTTGCACTCGTAGAGAGCAGTGTCACGTGGTCTATTCCTGCATAAACACGACTGCAGTGCCCTCCGTCAACAACTGCGCTTACTCCTTAAACGGGTAATACTAATTCCCCTTTACATCTCCCAGAAGTCTGTGATACTTATTCTGAATCACTCTGTATAGTTTAGTCGGCCGCGGTGGACTAATGGTTATGCTCCGTGCCTCTGGTACTGATAGTCGCGGGTTCTAACACGGCTGGAGTCGATGGATTTTTTTAGGGTGGAAAAATCCAAGGAACGAGTCCTCCGGGAGGTACTTCAAGCTGTGGGTTCCAAGTCTGAAGATTTTCAGGTTCGTAAAATATATTTAAGCCTGCAAAATTTACCGACCTTATCATCCTAGTAATAGGCCTTCCTTACTTGCCTCATTGTCTCAATGAGTAGGTGTGTTGACCGCATACCATTCATGACATCTATGGGCAAATAAGTGTAACTAAATCAACTAAATCTTCTAAAGGGGAGGCTAATGCTCAACACTGGACTACGTCATTGTAGATGATGATAATATTAGGCCTAGTCTAATGTTAAAAATTACTCATGTCGATGAAACAGAATTTTTGTTAAATTATACGTTAAAAAGTTACCAATGATTTTATGCGTTATCTAAGTTAGGTTGAGACTTCTGATGACGATGACGAAGATCACAATGATGATGAAAGTAGAAGATCGTATGGTAATCTGTGTTTTAGTCTTGTTGGGTGTCGTTGTTTCATTCTATTATTAAATGAATGTATGTCCAGAAACTGAAGGTAGGCTAAATTTTGATAAAAGATTTTGGCAACTAGTAGAATATAATTGTCTATTGGGCGAATTCTTAATTCACGATGTAGCCTATCATATAAGACAGGGTGAGTCGGTAACAGTGCAAAGGATTCTGTTTTTTTAACAATGCCACTAGGTTGTTGTCATGACATTTCTGGTATTTTCTCCTGGGATGGCGGAATTGTTCTTAAGTTGGGGCGCCTGGAAAGCGGAATTGCGTTACTCTGATGATATGAGGTGATGAATGATATGAAGAAACAGGAGAGTCTTTAAATCTAAATTTAATCTAAATCCAGATCATGGGCGACCACAGGAATAATTCTCTATAAGAAGAAAAACCCTATGGTCTGATCGGGGATAGAACCCGGGACCCCATGAACTGTAGTCAGAAACTCTGACCACTAGCTCATGATTCTCGTCTTTCGAAGAACCTAAAGACAGTGAATTTCAATTTTTGAAGCTGAATGCCAAACAACTTTATTGAGTAACGCTGAGAAATTGGGACTGAACATCAATAAAACAAAATATAGGGCCTAGGCCTATGTACACACATAGAAATACATTACAGGCCTATAATGGAAATGGCAGCTAATGACAAATGAGGGAAATTTGGCAGAAGTTGCTGAATTCAAATACTTAGGAACAATAATAGGCTAATTACAAATAGGAATGAGATGCATAAAGAAAATTAACCTGTGCTCAGTTCTGAAAAGTATGTTATTATGGATTACAAGGACTCTTGTCTCAACTACTTTAAGAAAACGTTGAACTGCACAGAAAATAAAACTATTCTCCCAGTTAGGCCTAGGCCTATATGAATGCGAAAGATGGGGACTTCTATTAAGGGAAGAAAGGAGATTACGAGTATTTGAGAATAAATTTCTTAGGACATTTTTTTAGACCAAAGAGAAATTTAACAGATTAGTGAATGGATAAAACTATATAACAGTGAGATACATGGTTACTATAGGAAGCCGGATATAATAACAGTTAAGCCTCATAGACTTCGATGGGCGAAGCATGTGGCATGAATGGAGAATGCAAGAGGTGCATGGAAGCTTCTTGTAGGAAAACCAGGGGAGAAAACGCCCAGTTATCAGACCAAGAATGAGATGGGAGAATAACATTAACATGATTTGAAGGAAGTAAATTATGCAGGGGATAAGTGGAAAACAATATCTTAGGATAGGGATGCAAGGAGAGCTTATGTCCTCAGATGGTGCCGGTGAGTTGGTTAGTTAGAATACCAAAAGCAGTGCCTCATCATACGTTACACAGTGGGCCTAATTGGCAAACGAGTGAATTACAGAGTAATAAGGAGATTGAATTTGCTATTATTGTTCTCCTCTTGAGTATCCTAGTGAATATAGTTGACATAACTAAGCTGAGAATTTAATATTTGAATTAAAAAAAGAAAACGCTTTAGTTGGAATGTTTTTTTTCTTTCTGTTTTTTTCTTTTGTATGTTGAGAATGTTTCTTAGCTTCTCATTGAAAGTTGTAATAAAAACGTGACATTGTGAGTAGTGGAAAAATTTGCACCAGGCCAATAGAAGTTGTGCTGAATTCCAGGAAATTGTGTAGACAGACACTCTTATTGTTATGATAGCGATATGAAATTCCTAGCATTCCCCACATCACAGGGGAAAAATGTCACACACAATTTCGTATTATACACTTCACTCCAAAATTACACGAACTAACATAACTTATCCTGAAATTCTAATAAATCCGTGGCATGATATATCAGTGGAGCCACTGACTATGTTATCAGTTAACAAGTTTGACGGAATCTATCAATCTCAATTTCAGTTATCGTAGTCGAATTTGCTGCCTAAATAGAGAAAACTCCAGATTATTCATTTGAAGGGTACAACGGGAGTAAAATGTTGTCTCTTGGTAAAAAAAAAATCGACACTTCGTTGCTGTATTAAAATCATTTAAAGTCTGAATCAACAGATTGCAACCCTCGCTATGAGGAGATGATTACAGATTATTTAGATAAAATTAAAAACTGCAATTGGATGAATAAGACTAAGAAAGGTAAAATTGCACACTTTAGACATTTTACATTTGACTATTTAACTCATGCCCCAAATGGTAGTCAATGACCAATCACATTTCACCTCGATTTTATCACTTTCATTTTATCCCTTTCTTTTCTCTAAGTAACTCCTAGATTGTATATATAATGCACAAATGTAAACAGATTCTGCTTGCGAGATATAATAGAAAAACATTCGTAGCGATTGATTATAGGCCTACCATAATAAAGAAACTATTGTTTCCACTTTCTTAAACGTAGGCCTATTATTTCGTAGGAATTAACGTTGCAGAAAAATATAATTGACATATTTACATCATATGACATCAAAAAATTAATTAATAACCTGTAATGATGTTTCATATTTTCTCCAGTAGGGTGCATTCTTACAATATTGCGATTTTATTTGGCAATAAATATGACCTGGTTGCAGTGATGAACATATCAAATATAACGTTTCTCATTTGTTTTCAAACATCGCTGTTTACAATAAATATATAAACATTTTAAAATAACTACATTTTAATAATGATTTGTGAGTAAACAGCTTAATTTTATTAGTTAAATAGTCCTAACAAATGTCACTCTTGATTTCCGAATTCTCTAGATAATTTGGAAATCACTCGTGGCATTACTTATGATAAGTTTTAATGGTATCCACATCTCTGGTCTCAAGGGAGTGTCGCTGCCTCGTACGCAGCGAGCCCTGGTTCGAACCCTGGTCGGGACAAATTTCCTGAATCTTTTTTTTCTCACCTATAGGCCTAATACAAATGTCTTATGTCAGAAAATGTTAAGGTCTAAACGGTTGTCAAACATCACCTGTCATCATAATCATCATCATATTCGCCATTTTAGTACAAATGTGTGTGTGTCAATGGTATGTTTCGTCTGTTGTGTCTCGGAAGAGGCACTGGATTGAGCTGATCACTCATTTGGGGAGGTCCTCTATGTTTATGTGTGGTATAGAAAGTATTTGTGTTAACAAAAGTTAAAATAATTCTTCTCCCGACAGATCATGCTTGGGTGAGAGCTCAAATTACGATGTGGAAAAATAAGTTTTAACAGTTATAGCCTATATTAAGCATAGCCTATTCATTTTTAGACATTAATGAAAATTATATTAGGCCTATGTATGTTTCATATTTAGTCACAAAGGGTTGCAGTACCTATAATTTCACAAGAGAGAGCTTTTTAATTAGTTAGTTAATTTAAGCTTCACAATGTTTTAAAGAGCAATCTATGTAGTAGGAGGGCCTACACGCCAATATTTTCCTTCTTACACTCGAGAGCAAGCAGTAGCGTAGTTTGTTAAGGCAATAGAACGAAAAACGAATTCGTCACAAGTCGGAAGGTCACGATCTCGATACTCGTTAGGGTAAGGGTTTTGAACTGGCCTAAATATTTGGGCGGGACCATGATCCTGGTGTAGACTCAGTCTTTTCACAAAAACAATACGAAGCTAATGTTTTGAGGTAAATGCGGATGTCACGCTGGACTGACGATTAACATGTGGTGTGAATTGTCTAATAAAATGGTAGCCTTAACTTCCTACTAACCCAAATACCTCCTAAGGCCTGTAGCGGGAACCTTCCGGACTTACATCTCCCGCTCTCCTCAATGTATTTGTGTGAAGAGGATTCCTCTGGGTTGGAAACAATAAAAACAAAATCTATAAATGTATTTTTTTCCGTTCAACTGTTTCCCCATTTTATTTTTTACGTTATTTATCACATTTTTCCCCTTTTTCACACAATCAGACACACACCCAGACGAAGTGCAGAATTAAAATTCCCTAACCTGCCGGGAATCGAACTCGATTCATCGGACTGGAAGGTAGGGAGTCAACGAACTATGCCACGTTGGCTGCTTCTATCCCTAATCATCACTCGTATTACACATCCAAGTTAACTGTTCACGAGTGGAGGGGAAGAGTTTTAGCGCTAGTGTCGCCGATCTACTGAATCTGTGGAAGGGATGTAGGAGAAAACTGTACATCTGATCACGTAATGAAATGTTTCAACTTCAAATGTGGGGGGAGAATCTCTAAACACGTGTGAAAGATCTTAACATGTTGTCAAATTAGTAATTTAAACACGGAACGTTCAAGCGTTCGGATAATTTAAAATCACAGTATTTGTCGTCTCTCTGTTACCAGCCTCACAATAAATCACAAGTGGCAACATGTAATGAGAAGTGACAGCTCATTCCTAGACGTAATCCCAAAAGTAACAGGGTTGTCAAGTTAGTCATTCTGCCACTGACCGCGCAGAACGACGGATTATTAAAATACATATAGTCCATGAGGGCTAAAGTGTCTAGAATATTTTAGAAAGAGAAAGAGAGTACTCACCATCTTCTTTCTCACTCCATACACATATCTCTTCACGGTGACAGCGGTAGGGCAGACACTCCCTGTAGTGAACATAGATCAGTGGTGGCATTCCCTTCTTTTAAAGATCGGCAAGTTTCTGTCTTCATTTTCATTTTCATCGTCGTCGGTATCGTCTAAATTTATTTCAAACCGATCACTAATTTCGTCCATTAAACCGTCTGCCTGCCAATATGACTCTTCATTTTTTTCAGTGTGTTCACACGCTCTGCAGTCACTTTTAACAGAGCACTCTGAACCAGTCGCCACTGACAAAAATTACCTGACACAAAAGTGACTGGACGGAAGTGGGGGGGGGGGGTGGAGTTTTTCTAGCATTCCTAAGTAATTTTACAAGGGTAGCCCATTATAGTACACATGTCACTCAGACGTCTAGCGAAGGGTGGAAGAACAGTTCTCTAGACAAGGATAGCAGAAATCATGCCAACTTAGTCCTTTTACACTATAGTATTTGTCAGCTCTATACCTGCCAATCAAACAACATAATACAAAGGACAGGAAGTGGCAACATAGTAAGGAAGAGAAAGATAGTTTGTTAGTTAACATATTTTCCGCCTGCACAAAACACTTGGATGGGTAATACAGTAACGAACATTCAGTTATGAATCCAGGAACTGAATCAATCTTAGCTCATCTCATCAACAAGTCAGAAAAGTGTCAGTAAATTATAATATTGTTACTGTACTAATGCAGGTAAATAGTTCTGTAAACTGTAGGTATAGCACGATTATCTTTTAATAGTGTTATTGTGAATAAACTATTTTAAATAGGCAGCTATTTAATATATTAATTAAGGAAGAATATTAGGATAGGCCAATATTCTTGAGTGGAAAAGCGTTCTTAGACGTACTGGAAAAGAAGAGTTGCTCGAAGGTAACTCTCCGCCTGTATTCATGCTGTTACATCTTTCCAAACAGCATTTAATCTCATGAGATTCAAATAAATACTTCACTTGATGGACATTTAAATGTGTGTGTGTTGTAAAGTCACCCATCCATTAATGTGCATCGGTTTCCGCGCTGGGCGGAAAGATGGTAATAATGTTGTCTATTTTTAATTTACTCACCATTTCGGCAGATTATGTAACGTAGATAATGAATTCTTGAATTGTGTATTGAGATGAATATGTGATGAGTGTAAGCCCTTTGTTTATGTGATTGTGTAATGTAAAGTGTGTTGTATGAGACATGATGAAGAGAAGGTGAAATCCGATTCCGGCACGTAAAGCACCAAGGGGGCACCAAACTTAATCACCATATTCTACGGAAAATCGCTATGAAGACTACCACAACCGTTTCAAATAAGTAACTGCGGAAGAATTTTTAATTTAATGCAGGAATCTGGTGCACAATTTATAGCGATTAGAAATTGTATAGGTACCACCACCTCTCCTAGCCCGGGGAATACAAATTTTACAATTAATTTAATTTACAATTAACATTTTTAATCCCGCCAGGTAGCCTATTGAACCCGGACTTAATAGTCTGCAAGCTGGCATGCTGTCACCTGAGCTAGCGCGGTGGAAGGGCGTTTAAACGTTAATTTATACACTTGAATTTTAAATAGATGATTGTAAACTTTATGTTTATAAAAATTATATTACTCTTAGAGGCTATAGGCATATAGACCTAATGCATAAAGACAATTCCTAATTACATATGTAGGCCTATTTAGCTATTAGACATAGGTTACCGAAAATGGTTCAGCCTACTTTTCCATTTACACGAAAATGTCGAAACTAAAAACAAATAGTATTTCATTGTATTCATTGATTTCTAACCAATTAACTTTTTTATAAGAAACAGGTATTTTGTAGGCCCTAAGTGGAGTAGGGCCTATATTAAAAAAAAATTACATTCAATATTAATATTAGCATATATATATATATATATATATATATATATATATATATATGGGTCCACCGCTGTGGTCTCGTGGTAGCGTGCTGCCTTGTCACGCAGCGGACCGGGTTCGATCCCCGGTCGGGGAAGTTTTTCTGGATGAGGTTTTTATTGGGGTTTTTCCTCACCTGTAAGACAATTGTCAGAAAAACTTTTAAGGCCCAAACGGTCCCCAAAATCATATGGCCATCATCATCATCATCCTTATCATTATCATCTCATCATCACCATCATCCTTCACCGGTGTGGAAAGCAACGGGAAGCTACCACATCTACAATTCCCTAGTAAAACAGCAAGCATAGCATGAAAATGCTATGATTGCAGTGAAAGGCCTGCCCTAGGGCAGAATTACTATGGATGGATTGATGGATATATATATATATATATATATATATATATATATATATATATAATTACCTATATATAGCCTATATATTACTCCACCAAGTTGTCTGTGCTTTTGGAAAATATTTAACTAACATGCTATCTTTCTCTTTCCCTTCCTTACTATGTTGCTTCAACCTGTCCTCTGTATATGTTCTTTGTCTGGCAGGTAGAGAGCTGACAAATACTATGGATTTTAATGGTCCATCCTTCTACACGGTCATTGACAAATTGACTAATTTGACAACCTTGTTACTATTGAGGTTACGTGTAGGAATGGGCTGTCACTTCTCATTACACGTTGCCACTTGTGATTTATTGTGAGGCTGGTAACGGAGAGACGACAAATACCATGATTTTAAGTGATCCGACCGCTTGAGAGTTCAGTGCTTAAATGACTGACTTGACAACCATGTTAAGATCTTTCATACGTGTGTAGGGATTCTCCGCCCACACTTAAAATTGAACCATTTCAGTACGTGATCGGATGTACAGTCTTCTCCTACATCCCATCCACAGATTCAATAGTTCGGCGACACAAGCGCTAAAACTCTTCCCCTCCGACCGTGCAGAGTTAACTTGGATGTGTAATATATGGTTCATCATAAACATAGCCTAAGTACTAAGTCATTCAATAGGCCTAAGCTTACAGTAGGGCCTGTATACAATACTATTGTTTGTAAACTTGACGGAAGGAGCTGAAAACAATTAAGATGTTCACAAACATAACATTCACATCTACACAAAGGTCGAGTAGAATTCTCACAAAATTTTGTAGACAAAATTTTAGCCTGTATCCTAATATAAGACTACAATAACAAGATAAGTATAATTTTAAGAATTTCCTATACTTCTTAATATTTTGTATAATATTTTAATTTTTATGGCCAACAATTAGCCTATTTATTGATAATTTCGTATATGAAAAAAATATGTATTACCCACTATAAGACCTACGTATGCTTTTATAGGCTTATAGGCCTAACATAATAATTGGATAGCTGTTTTATTGTTGAGATAAATTTGCAAGCAAAAATAATTAAATTAGTATGGAGAAGCAGGAGTTAAAAACAATTAAATTAAATGAATTTTAATCATCATCATCAGCTTCATATATTAAGCCTTATAAGGCTTGTTCCGGTCTCATTCTTTAACACTGTTGAGCCCATCTTGTCTTCAGTCTTCCAACATTTCTTCTACACTTTGGTTGTAGTTCATCATCAGTTTTGGTATGCGGTCGCCTTTCATTCTTTGTGCACGTAGTTTCCAATCGTTTCCACCTTGTTTTATTTGTCTATTAATTTAAAGACGTCTAGTTCCCTCCTTTCAATTTCGCCTCTTTTTCTTATCCAGTGGGGTCTATCCTCTAATAGACCTAAAAAATCTCATTTCCGTTGCTTCAATTCTCCATTCCTCTTTTCTCGTCAATAGGGCTACCCAAAACTCTGAACCATAAAGCAATATTACTTTATAAAATTTAATTTAGGTTTCCCTTCTCTTATTATTTAGGGATCTATTGATAACGTCGTATACTTAACTGAATTTATTATGTTTTGAATATCTTCATTCCTCATAGGCCTATAAGCCTATAGAGAAAATATTACAGCCCAGGTAGGACTAATTGAAACAATCTGTACAATTGTTATTTTCTTCCTAGATAATTTTAGCTCCTATTAGGCCTATATCTGCTCCTTTAAATGCTAAAACTATTGTTTTGTTGCCTGAAACTTTCAAATTAAAAATTTTACTCACATTAGGCCTATATAAGCCTAATTAAAATAAAGCCCTCTTTGATTCATTTTCAGAACTAGATATTAGGCTATAGCTTGTCATCGGCAAAGAGAAGGTAGACCCTATCTATTTTTATAATTGTAGCCCTATAATATAATGTTCAGTTAAATCAATTCGTCATTTTGTTAATTAATTCATTATTTCCTCACAATTTCATCAATATTATATTCTATAGTGTTCTACCTGAGGGCAGGTCTTTCACTGCAATCATAGCATTTTCATGCTATGCTTTGCAGCTTTACTGGGGAATTATAGGTAGGCCCTATGGTAGCTTCCCGTTGCTTTCCACAATAGGCCTATATACATCAAAATGTGACGTGAAAGAGAACACCCTTGTCTTACTCCTTTATTCATTGTTGTTATATTCTTGCGTTTCATTTATGTAATTCCCATTAGGCCTATAATTAATTTTATTTTAAAAATAAGTCAATAGGTTTTTATTGCTGATATATGTCATAGAATATCTTTATCATTCAGAAATTTTAAGAGCACCCCTACATCAGAAAGGGAAGTAGGGCTAAGGAGAGTATTATAAAAATATTAACCTTCAAAATAATTTTACTCATGGGCCTAACTAAGTAGGTGCAGTTTTGAAAATTTATATTTCTACTTGACGAGATTTTCGGAAAATAAATAGCCTAATACATGGCTGCAGTATTATCACAGAAATAGCAATAACAGTAAAAGTTGTAAGTATTATTACTAGCGGTAGGCCTATAAGTAGTATTTTTTACTAGTAGTAGTAGTAGTAGTAGTAATTCCAAAGTAATTCTGCCCGATGGCAGGTGTTTCACTGCAATACTACGTTTTGTAGCTTTACTAGGGAATTATACTTCCTGTTGCTTTCCACAAGCAATAGTAATAGTAGGCCTAATATCAATAGGCATATTAGGTATAGGCCTATTAGTAATAATCTAGTTGTAGTAGGCTCAATTTATAGAGGCTCTTCAAAATTAAGGAAAGGATCGACTATCGTACCAATCTAACAAAAGAGATAAAACAGATTGCAACAATTGCAAGGACTTCTCATTACTTTGAACTTCATACAAAATGTTAACAAATAGGCCTACACGTATTAGTATCCAGACTTAGTCCTATATTGCTGACGTAATAGGTGATCATCAATATGGATTTAGAATAAACAGGTCTACGACAGATCATGTTTTTAGTTTAAGACAGATTTCAGAAAATAAATGGAAATATAATGGCACTGTGTATCAAATAGCCTATATGTTGACTTTAAGAAGGCATAGCCTACCACTCAATTAAGATGGAAAAGTTATAGAGTAACTTGCTGAAATTCGATATTCTTAAATAGAAACTAGTAAACTTGTGTGCCCTACTTAATGTGTCTAAATGGCACAAAGACTAAGATATGTATAGGGAAACATTTATCAGATAGGCTACTTTTGAAATTTATATTACAGCCGCTAATTATTTCTCCAACAGTTTAAATTATAGACTCTATACTGTAGGCTCTGTCTATATTTCATAGGAGTCCCGCAACGTGACCAAGCTCTCTAAAGCATTTAGACTTGTCCCAGATGTTTTGAATCTCCCTGAAGGAAGAAACTTTCTTATGGAATTTAGTTAGGCCTAATGTTTGGGGCCGGTGTCCACCCAATACCGTGAGGAATTTGGGTAACTATAGGCTAATAATTAGTGGAACACTCATTAATGCGTTGGTTATAGCAATAATATTCAAGTTGGAAGGAAGTGGGTTCGAATATCAGATTTTGAGAAAACCTGATATAACGTCTGAGGAACTCGACATGCTGGCCACATGTTACTCTTTTACTGGGCTGGAAGATCGTCCACTCCTGTTATTGATACATGTGGATTCGAGGATAGTAGATGGATGTTAGGCCAAGGACATTCAAGGCCTGTTGTAGGGCCTACCATAGAGAAATGTCAAGTGGTTGGCCTATTTGTAGGCCTATGGGACTACAGGATTGTTATTTAAGTGTGCAATTTTATGTTCCCATTCATTCATAATATAGCCTATGGGTAGGCCTATGCCTCTTTATATATTTTTTTCATTGCCCCAGGTTGTCATTTCGACATTTTTTGTGTTCTCTTGGTGTAATTGTAACTCACTTCCGAGGTTGGGCTTTAGAAGGCGGGCTTACGCTGCCCGGATGAAATGGTGGGTGATGATTATGTTGATGGTAGTGGTGCGCCAGGAGGAGTCCTTAGGGTCTAAACTTAACCTAAGGTGGATATGAATGATGATGATTATGATGGCCGTATGATGTTCGGGAACCGTTTAGGCCTGAAAGGTCCCGCACAGAGCTAGGAGACTTGCTATTGAGTCTCCACGGGAGAAGAAATTTTCTCATGGAATTCCGGCCAGTATGGGACCGGTGCCCACAGCATTGTATGTAAGGCATTTGGATAGCTGCAATAAGTAGCGGCTCCAGGTTGAAAAAAAGCTGTAACGGCTGGGGATCTGGTATGCTGGCCATAGGCCACCTATACGCCTATACTGCCTGGATGATTGCCTACATCTATGATGAACACATGTGGATGTGAGGCAGCAGCCGGCTGGTAGGCCAAAGGCTTCTAGGCCAGTCGCATCATGGAGTTTTGAAAAAAAATACGAATGATGGTTATGATCTTCTTATCATGTTCGGCGACCGTTTGGGCCTTAAAAAGTTAGCTGATATTTGCTTTACAGGTGAAGAAAAGCCCGGAAAATCGTCACCCAGGAAACTAGCTCTGACCGGGTATCGAAACCGAGCCGCTGCGTGACCGCTCGAGACCATAGCGGTAGACATATTGTTAGAGGAAACGGGAGTGTAATGGAATCTGCCACCTTACGGCGTCGAGATGAAACGGGCGATATAATCACGTAACCACCACGGATCGATACAACGGGGTAGCAGGAGGAAGGGAAGGGTGCGAGAGGGTGAGTCACAAGCGTGGCTTCACACAGTCACGTCTCAAAGAGGGTGGCGCCCCATATTAAAAAAAAAAAGCATCAGGAAAAATATGTCGCAGCATTGGATCTAATCAATATCACTGAGAGACCTTCGATCCGCCAAGACAATGCAACCAAGAATTCCGCTTCCTTCTTCCTTTCAACAGGAAAGATTTCCTTTTACAGAACACGTTCACAAATTCTGTTAAAATTCTTCCATAAAGTTATTTTTTTATATAATTCATCTGCTATTATATTTAGCACATTGTTTGCATTCCTTTCATTGCTTTACTTAAATATTACTATATAGCCTACTATACCATAGACCGTTGTCGGATGAATAAGATGATTTATGACGTCAGAGAGGATCTTCCTGTGATTAAACACAGTTTTTCTTGTGAAAATATTCCATTTCTCTACTGAACGTAAAGGTAAACGGACATTCATAATTACTAGATAAATATAGACTAAGATAAACAATTTATTTTCATAAACCAATAATTAAGCTTAGAAATCGTCCAATATAACATACAATGAAATAAATCATAAAAATAAATAAAATAATTATATGGATACGATTTAAAAAAATCAGTGGATTAGTCATCTATGTATGCCCTAATAGATCTATTGATGGACTTTTTTAATTAAGGAAAATAACTGAAAAATCTGTAATCCCAAACGAACTAAATATTTTCAAACTTACAGACCGAATAATTAAATATAGGAACGACTGGAAAGAACATATTGATAGAATGCCAGAAGGAAGATTTCCAAAATTATTGCTTAATTATAAACCGCACGGAAGGAGAAATGCTGGTCGCCCATACAGAAGATGGTCTGAACAATTTTAACAATTCTAGCTTTCATGAAACCGGAACGAGCCAACAGGCTTAATCCCTGGATGATGATGATGATGATGATGTAATCCAAAGGAACTCAAAAAAATCTTACAAACATAAACAATTATTTTTAGGTCAGTTTATAAACTCTCTATATAAATATGCCTATTAGGTTTTTTATACGCTCACTGATAGGCCTATGTAAAATTAAATGTGAAATGAAGGCAATCTGAAAGATACATTGAGACGGAAGATAAGAATAACCCAATTGGACAAAAAGTTCTTTACAATGAGTTATAAAAAGGATATCTTATGGTAATTTTATTAAGGTCATGCAGAGGATTCCAATATTATTGGGACTGAACAATTATTAAATCTTATTTAAGGCAAGCCGGACGGATTATCCGAAAGAGACTAGTAGCCTCAGCTAGCGAATCTTAAATTTTTATGGAGACTGGCATAGTATATTCTAATATTTCAAAGAAAAATATTAAGAACGGTGAATGGTCCAATAAGATACGTATGTATATGAGGGATTAAAACCAATAATAGGCCTATAGCATTACTAAGTAGGCCTACAAACAGACTAATTTTAATAATATAGCATATTTGTTATTATTCTGATTAATATGTATTGAGCATACTTAGGTTTACAAACGGAAAATTACACTTTAACTAATTTTGAGAGGACTATAAGACGAACAAATCCCGACTAAAATCAGAAGAAGACCAAAAAATTAGATGCAAGAAACATGTTGATTAAAAAAAAATGAGAGTTTGGAATTTGAGCATTCTTACACAAGACAGGAGGAAATGGGAGGAAATAGTTGAGAAGGTCAAACTAATAGGACAAGATATTAAGTGTATCATGAAGCAATACTAACTACTAAATTCTCCAATTAGAATTATTAAGACTATAAATAAGCTAAATAATATATTTGTACAACTAACTAGACATGAGCTTGGCTACGGGCCGAGAGTGTTTTCCAGAACGAGGAATTTAAACAGCAGTAAGATAAATTGTACGAATTTTTTAATTACAAGGGAGTCGTAAACTCATGCCATTAATTATAACTTATAGGGATTTAACATGTGATTTTTTGATATCATCATCATCATCTTCAAGGTATGGGCCTTTTGGCCCGTTCCGCTCCCCGGTGCACTATATGCTGCAGGTGCAGGTCTTCTTTCCAACGACGTTTTGGTATTTTTTAATATCAGCTAATTTAATCCAATTACTTCTGAATAAAACCATGATTATCCAAGGGCTGACTTTTGAGACTTGCATTCCCGGATTCTAAATAATCGGCAGGTCAATATGGGCTAATAAATAGGCCTAATTTCTTCCTGATTTTTTAAAATCATACTAAGCCTATTATTTAAGACAAGAATGACCTTAAATTATAGGTCTATGTTAAAGTGTCTATAAATGAAAATAAATTATGATTGAGTTGTGTTATAATCCACTATGACCTAATGTGGAGTAGAAAATAACAATGAATATTAAATATATCTAAATATTATTCAATGAGAGTAGTTAATAATAATAATGATATCAATAACTAATTCGTTAGGCCTATCTCAGTTAAATATTCAATTTATTCAAGCCGACGTTTAGATCTCCTTGTGTGAGATCATTTTTAAATTGTCTTGAAAATTATGTTACACAAGGAGATTCAGACGTAGATTTGAACAAATTTAATATTTGACTGAATAACGAATTAATTAGTGTTAAGATGTTAATTGTAAAATTGGTATCTGGTAGGCCTAAGTCAGTCGTCCTCAACTAAATTATTAAACTTCATCAAGTAGTTCCAATATGGAGGCCTTTCAAAAACTATGTTTCATCTTCTGCATTTTAACTGATGGTTGATGGTGTTGTATAGGTTGTATAACGGATTTATGTATGCGGGTGTGTTCTCATTGAGTAGGTCTGTATTCTTTGCTTCTTTTGGAACACACCCGCAGACATAAATCCATTATACAACCTAAACAACACCATCAGTTCCAGTTAAAATGCAGAAGATGAAACATTGTTTTTGAAAGGCCTCCATATTGGAACTACTTGATGAAGTTTAATAATTTAGTTGAGGACGACTGACTTACTAGGTACCAATTTTATAATTAACATCTTCTTACATAACCTCAACGGTGCGTTAATATGAATTTCAAAAGTGTTGATTAATTAATGTTATTATTAAGAACAATCAAGTCTCGTAGTCTGCGATGGGTAGGACATGAGGCACCGGTGTGGCAGTACACTCGGTTATAGTGCCTACATTAAGTATAGGTCCCTAAGTAAAAGTTTTTAGAAGATCAGTTAGCTCTTAAAAATGGCAATTGATAATTGTTTATTTTTTAGCGAAATTTTAATTAATGGGCAATCAAAGAGGGGTATGGAAACTTCTTGTTGGAAAACCAGAAGAAAAACGCTAAGTAGGTGGGCCATGAATGAGCTGAGAGAATAATATCAATCATTACACGAGGGATGTAAATTATACGAAAATTATTTTAAAAATTATCTGAGGAGAACTTAAGTCAGCGCGACCATAAACCTCCGGGTTCGATATTTCCAATGAGTTGGTGTAGGTAATTAGGTAAGGATAATTATCTTTATAATTAGCCTATAATGAGGTTTGAACTGCAATGGCAACAATATAATTAGGTAATTTCCAATAGGTCACGTAGATTCATTCTATCCTGACCTAGTATATTAAGACAAGATTTAATAGAGTGAATCTGGTCTTAACTCTAGCCATCAAAGACAAGTTCCCCAGCACCCCCCTGATGGGCCCACGAAATGAGTGTTGTGATACAGCTAGAGTAGCGTGGCTCATTCCGCACAGCCGGCTTTGGTCTATCTGCTTGACCGGCGAGTGTGGTTAGTGGGGTAATACCTCATTTCAACCATATCCACGTCATCTTACAGCTGAACCCCGACGCTGTTAAACACGCAAGAGCTAGTGGCTGGATCCCTTACAACTCGTAATTACACCTAGTAATTTGGCTGCCAAAGAGTCTCAATTGATTCAGGTAGGCTATGTAGCACAAGTGGCAATGCATAGTCTTTGCTGTCACTTAGTAGTAGAGGAACTTCGGATAATGTGGACCCTTCGGTTTGAGTGGATCCTGTTAATATCTTTTTTTAATTTGTGCTGCCCTGGAACACAAACTATTTTAATTTCTTCCCCTCATCAACTTTGACGTGTTCAAGGCCAGTTTATTGTATTCTTTGTGCAAAGAAGGATTTAGCCTATGTGATATTTATGAAAACGGCCATTTAAAAGTTTTTCAAACTAACAATTAATTCTTAATACCTGCTATTGAATATTACAAATGTTGAAAAAACTCCTAAATATAGGCTATTAGGCCTATATTATGTAGATGTTTTAATGTAGCCTACCGACGGATTTGGTTTGATATCCTATTATGTGACTTGGCTGCAGTATAAAACAATTAAAGATATCAAAGGAATTCAGTTAAAGTAGATCTTCCACGAGGCTGTTAGAGTGGACCTGGATCCACTTTACCCGATACGTATATTTTATCAAGAAGGATGTTATATGTAAAAGTCATAGCTACACTTAATTAATTTTAGTCTAATATCCTTGAAATTTTACCTAAACCCAAAGATCGTCGCTGTCTGCAGATGAGTGACGTGTGGATGTTATAATCAACGATAATATTTCAAAATATTAAATAAACATCAACGCTTTTTAATTACGATCAGTCATAAATACTTTTAGATTAATTTGTGCCTGTCTGTGTAAATTAATAGAGTAAATAAACTTAAAATAGTCTAAAAGCTAGGATGGACTCTGGGGTCCACTTTACCCGAATATGGAGGTTAAGTGAACCTATCTTTTATTGTAAAAAAAGTTTATAGGCCTAAATTACGAAGATGTTTCCACATTTGAATAAAATAACAATACTATTTCATAGATACAACACTAATGATAATCACTGGAATTAAACAAACTTCAACTCCCTTAATTAAAAGAAGAAAAACAACAAATTTAAAATAAGAGTCCAATTACCCCAAGTTTCGTTAGTAGTAGTAGTAGTAGAAAGACAAGTAATGGCGTTATATCAAACACCTCTATGTACAGCCTTAGACTGTAAACCAAAGTATTATTTTATTGGCATTGCTCTCGACGATAGCCCAATTATGTGGGAATACTAGTGGTCAAGTTAGCCAGTGAATAGATACCTTGTCTCCCCTTCGTTTCAAAATCTGGTTCCTGTAAGAGAACTTCAACCTACTGGAGGACGCCCTTCATTCTGAAGCATTTCACGTATCTACCACACTTTTTCTGCTACATCTCACTTTCAGAATTCTTCTAAATAAACGACAGTTCAATATAATAAATAAACTCATATCATATAGGGCTTGTATATGTTTAATTTATTTATTTTTATTTAGACCTGCTGTGGACAAATAAATACTTCTGAAGATCCTGCACGTAATAAGACCTTAGATGTAATCATCATCATCATCACTGGCGTAACAACTCATTCCTGAATCCTTGCCTCCTCAAGGAGCCTCCTCCAATTAACTCGGTCCTGTTGCCTCTTTCCACAAATTTCTCTCTAGCATCTCCATCTACCTCATCCTTGCATCATAGTTTCCGTCTTCTTCTTTTTTTCTACCTTCTGGTTAAGTGGACCATATCCTTTTACGTATTTCTGACTCTTCCAGTCTTCTTACATGCCCTACCCACCGTAGCCTGGTTAATTTAATGAATTTACTAATTTCCACATATTTGAATAATGCATAGGCCTACAACTCCTAATTATAGCGTTTTCGTCAGACGCCATTCTCACATACGGGGCTTTACGCTCTCCTCAATATTTTTCTTTCAAAATATTGTGAGGCATTCATTGTTTTTCCCCATTAACCATGTTTCATATCCATAGGATGTCAAAACGGGTCTTATAATAGTCTTGTATAGCCTTGTAGGTAATAGCCTATTTACAGATCTTGACAAAACTTGGCTTTTCATATTTTTAAAAGCCCATAATAACATTTTAGGCTATATTTATTCGATTCTTTATTCATTGTGTTGTATCAATATCCCATTTTGACTACCTTAGATGTTATAAAATATAATAAACATTCCAAATTATCGTAATATGTCCCCCTTATACTTAATCCTTAAGTTGGCAATAGACCCTATAAGATACATTGGTTTAATGTATTTAATATACTTAATAAAATAATTTCTTTTCCCTATAAGACCCGGGTAGTGTGCGACACGTAAAAGTAGGAAGAGGTTAAACTAACGCAAAGAAAAAGAACAAACAAACAAACAAACAAACAAACAAACAAAGCAAAGAAAGAAAGAAAAAAGAAAGAAAGAAAGAAAGAAAGAAAGAAAGAAAGAAAGAAAGAAAGAAAGAAAAGAAAGAAAAAGAAAGAAAGAAAGAAGAAAGAAAGCAAAAAGAAAAAAGAAACAAAGAAAAAAGAAAGAAGAAAGAAAGAAACTAAAGAATAACTACATACATAAATCAATTCACACTCAACTCCCTCCCTCAATCCCTCCCCTCACTACCTCCCTTCCCTCCCTCCCTCCCTACAGCCAGACCGACAGCACTCAAGAACTACCTAACTACCTAACCTCCCTCCCCCCCCGACCTTCAGCCCCGTTCCTTCCCCTGCTTTTTCCTTGTAGAATCTAGGCCTACCTAAAAACTTACAGTTTTCAAGATTTTGTTTTTCATGGCACCCACAAATTAAATAACAACCATTAGAAAGTAGTATTATGTCACCAGTTAAAGGGTTATTGTATTTATTTTAAAAGTTCTAATTTCCTTTCAGAACATCTCAGTGTAACGGAAGAAGGAGAAACGCATTGATACCTTGTCAACTTACATAAGGTCTGAATGGTTATTATATTATTTTAATATGGGCCTATCTTAAGTTACTTCATATCTTGATAAAATATGGCCTTGCGGAACATTGCAAGAATAAGAAAATGTAATATGAAGCAAGGAATTAGCATTATCAGAGACACATTAAATTGGAAATGGCGTACTTATATGTCTCATAGAATTTAATTCAACAGCTATGGGGAATAAATGTCCCTGCCTAGTCATTTTACGACATAATAATTTTCTGTTTCGAAAATAAATTTTAAAATATGTCTAGCATTTGTAAGTTTAGTTTTAAATCATTTTAAAGCTCTTAACAGATAGTTAATTCAGAAAATAACTTTCCAAGTGCAATAAAATTTTAGTTAGACATGCATGCACTTCAAATTAGAACTCAACAATAATACTGCAACATCTAACGTTTTTACTAGAAACATCTAATATTACGTAATAAAACACGTTTAATTATCCTAATTAGGGCCACTACTATTTATCTGATCAAAATTAATGCTGTATTCTAGGATAAACAAGTGGGCTTAAATCTGCTTTCCTTGATGATGGAGGTCAGTTTAATTATGTCAACCATATATAATATAAGGCCCTTATATTATAGGGCCTATATAATATATATTAGCCTATCATATATATATATTATATATTATATAATATAATAATATAATACATATAGGGCCTATAAGAAAAATGAATGCTTGAATTGGATTCGCCTGTTGGTGTAATGGATATCACACTGAGTTACAGACTTTCAGAGATCCGTTTTCGAATCCCCGTCCAGGCATTTATTTTTCTATCATACATACCATAGCATCTATATAATAAAATCCATTTTTGTGTTAAGGATTCCCGAGTAGCTAAGTTGGTTAGGAAGCGCTAAATGTATAAGGTTAAAAACTAAACTAACTCGGATCACATGCCGCCTCAGGCAATTTATTTTTCTTTTTAATGTCACGCTATACTATACCCTATATAACCGATAAGCTTATGTCCATCCACAGTAATTCTGGGCCCGAAGGCAGATCCCTTCAATTGCAATCATATCATTTTTATGCTATGCTTGCCGCTTTACAAAACTGGAATTGTTCAGGTGTGGTGTAGCTTCCCGTTGCTTTTCACACTGGTGAAGGATGATGATGATAATCATAAGGATGATGATGATGGCCATATGATTTCGGGGACCGTTTGGGCCTTAAAGTTTTCCTAACATTTGTCTTACAGGTGAGGAAAATCCCCGATAATAACCTCACCCAGAAAAACTGCCCCGACCGGGGATCGAACCCGGGCCCGCTGCGTGACGAGGCAGCACGCTACCTCGAGAGCACAGCGGTGGACATGTTTATATATATATATACCTATAGGCCTATATATATATATATATTATATATATATATATATATATATATATATATTTAGGTAGGGCCTATATGTCTATAAACATAGATTTTTTATTTGTACAGCTTATACGTATTTGACTTGATATTTGTCTGATTATAGGCCTATATGTTTTTTAAATATGCTGCTGTTTACAGAAAACGGGCGAACAATACAGGTCTAATGTAACGATACAGGTCTAATGTAAATAAGATAAGATTCAAACATGTTAAATTTAAGTAACAACATAAAATAATAAGAGATAATTATGATGTCTAGTATACATTAATGACAATCAAATGTTAATGGTGAGTGAAAGAAAATATAGAAAAGAGCATAAATCGATCGATGGTCCGGATTACAGATTTATGCATTAAATTCAATGTATAACCGAGTTCAAAATATTGTATGCCTATTTGTTTCAGAATCTCCTTCACATTTTAAAACAATAGCCTATAAGTGAATAAAAAAGTAGGCCTAATTGCATATAGGCCTAATAGATTACCTCTAATGAAATGCGAAAAAAAGACAATAACCTAATAACATCTTCTGGTAGACTTCAATATTTCATTAATAAGAGAAGGCAATTATGTTAGCATGAAAAGAAATCATTCCCACTTTATTAAACTTTTATTCAAGTCGGGATTTGGAATATAAATATTTGATCTGACAAAACAATCCTTACTTATTTTCATGTTTCAAGAAAGGAAACGTACAAAAAATTTAATTGTGACAGATGACATGTGAATAATTAATAAAAGAAAAAATCGAAGTGAAAACAAATTAATTGAGGTGAAATTGAAGCTATTATTTCTAGAAAAGGGGGTAAATAATCAGGGCTGGAGACATCACGAAAGCAATTATTTGTATATTAACTTCATTAAGGAAAACCTGAAGATATTAAGAGACAAATATTTTATAAATGTTCTTCTTTTTGTTAAGTAGAACATTTCACCCACATTTCCAAGTTGTTGCTGGAAAATTAATGCAGTAATTTGAACGAGATCTATATATATATATATATATATAGTATATATCTGGCACAATATCGCCAGCTTTAAAGAATCGTATAAAATTCTAATGTAGACTATTTAACTCATGCCCCTAATGGGAGTCAATAACCAATCGCATTTCAATGAATTTTGATTTACTACCAACCACAGTCGCGTTTCACCTTGATTTTATCAACTTAATTTTATAGTATTAAAACAAGTTCCTACTTTTTAACATTCTGAATAGATTAGAGCATTATTTTGCAGTGACTGACTCTCTAAGAAATACGTTGAATATGTCAAGATGTAAGAATCCTAGAACGCAAGTGCACGAATGTAACCAGATACTGCTTGCGGGATATAATATAAAAACATTTGTAGCAATTGATTATAGGCCTACCACAAAAAAACACTGTTTGCACTTTCTTAAACGTATTATTTCCCAGGAATTTACGTTCCAGAAAAATATAATTGACATATTTACATCACAGTAGATAAGAAATTACCTTAATAACCTATAATGTTGGGTATAAACAGTTTGATGCGTTTCATTTTTTCTCCACTAGGATGCATTCTTACAATATTGCGATCCTTTGGTCATGAATAATATCATCTGGTTGCAGTGATAAACGTTTCTAATTTGTTTTCAAACATCGCCGTTTACATTAAATATATAAATATTTTAAAATAGCTATATTTAAATAATGATTTGTGAATAAATAATTTAATTTTATTCGTTAAATAGTCCTAACAAATGCCACTCTTGATTTCCAAATTCTCTAGATAAATTCACTCGTCACTTCGTGACATCATGAATTTGTCGATAATTTGGAAATCACTCGTGGCATTACTTATGATAATAGAATATGACCTTCTTAGGAAAATTATTGGAAGTTATAGGTTTCCATACGCGATTGTTTTATTATAAAGTAAAGTGATCCCACAACAGACCCGGAGGCCCTTGGGATAGTAGGAGGTTAAGGCTCCCACTTTTTCTAGACAATCGGCACTTTTTATGTCAGCCGGGTTGTCAGCCCTGCGTGACGGCCGCCTTTATCCCAGAACAAGCGTCTGGTACTCATTTCCGTTAGAGGCTGAGTTGACCCCAGGGCCATAGTGCCGCCAGAGGGTTTGGGTCAGTTTAAAAATCCTGACCCCCAACGGGACTTGAACCCTCGACCCTCCGGCTTGTAGCTCAGTGCCTTAACCACTACGCTACGGCGTGCCCCCTTGTTTTATTATACTCTATCTAATTCATTAAGGTCAAATCCAAATACGGAACGCAACTAGCTATTTAATATTCAGATCCGTGAAGTCTTAAACTTAAATGACCTTATTGTGTTGTGAAACATTTCACAGCGACACTTATAATCTTCTTCTTCCTTCCTTCCAAGTATTAGGCCAAGGCCTGTTACGATCCTATAGAAAATTTTCCCTCCAGCCTAAATAGTACGATCCTTCCGCGAAATTCTCGTATAAGACTTGAAAGCATAATAATAGTCCCTTCGATTTATTGCTGGCCAAAGGAAGGCAAGACCAGTGATGGGGCTGCCATCTTATAGCCTCTGGTCAGGCTTTTCTGGAGAAGAAAAGAAAATAAAGGAAAGAAGAAATGGAAGAAAGGAAAGACTCCCTAGCCCTCGGATGCCCTAATAGCGTCGGGGTCGAAAAAACAAGAGTTAACCAAGAGAAGTTAGATAGTAAAGTTAAAAGAGTGCAAAACACAAGTAAGTGGAAGAAATGTTTTGCTCAGCTTGGGCACCTTGTGGTCGCCATCCACATATCCCCTAGATGAGGACCCCTGAGGGTCACTTACCTAAAAATGATAAATTCTCCCCATCGACTTCATGGCTTTCATGGAAGTAACGGTAGAGTTTTAGAGAATTAGGAGTTTAAAAGATATTCGTTCGCTAACAGCAAAATTAAGGAAATGAGATCCATATTTGAATGGCGAGTTAAGACTCTTAGGCTTTCTCTTCCACTCAACAACTAATTAACTAACTAACTAACTAACTCCTCACTCATTCACTCACTGGTGCCATAGATTCATAGCCACGAAGACATCAGCTTTCCATACATCCCTATCCTGAGAAAATATTTTTCAATCATCATATGTAAAATATAGCCGATTTCTCTCAAATCATGGTCAATGTTATTCTCCCACTTCATTTTTGACCTGCCTTCTCGACATTTTCCCTCTATCCACCCATAACTAGTGGGCCTACAGGGCCTAATGAATGCTATACTAATGATATTATAATATTATAATGATATTGTGAAAAGAAAAATTAATGTGTGAACCAGGAATCGAACCGTGGACCTCTAGTTCTTCAGACTAGTGTGCAGGCCACTACACCATTCCACACCTGGCGCAAACACTAACAATTCTTTCCACATCTACAAATCTATAATTCTCGTTTCGTCCGTTGTCAAGTAGATGACACTGCCATCGCCAACGGCCGGCTTCGTTTAGAAGTATCTATATTTGAGAATTTTACACCACCACTTTTATAAGTAGTAAACGATGTTATTTAACATTTTCCAATGTTATTTTAACACAATTCCAATAATGGATGATATTATAATATTATAATGATATTGTGAAAAGAAAAAATTAATGTATAAACCAGGAATCGAACCCTGGACCTCTAGTTCTCCAGACTAGTGTGCAGCCCACTACACCTTTCCACACCTGGCACAAACACTAACAATTCTTTCCACATATATAAATCTATAATTTTGGTTTCGTCCGTTCTTTGAATAAGAAAATTTATATGTGTCTAAAGTTACATAAGTCGCCTAAAAAGTGTGACAATTAAAAGGGCGTTATAATGCCTCCCGCTGCACTTTCCATGCCTCTGGTTCCGGCTAAACGTTGAAATGGCATTAATGTGGTCTATTTTTAATTTACTTACCATATAGGCAGACCACTTTACGTATTACCCATCCAAGTGTTTTGTGCAGGCGGAAAATATGTTAACTAACAAACTGTCTTTCTCTTTCTCTTCCTTACCATGTTGCCACCTCTTGTCCTTTGTATTATGTTGTGTGATTGGCAGGTAGAGAGCTGACAAATACTATGTATTTTAATGATCCGTCGTTCTGCGCGGTCAATGGCAGAATGACTAACTTGACAACCCTGTTACTTTTGGGGTTACGTCTAGGAATGAACTGTCCCTTCCTTGCCCTTTTCATATGTTGCCACTTGTGATTTATTGTGAAGCTGGTAACAGAGAGAAACAAATGCTGTGATTTTAAATGATCCGACCGCTTGAGCGATCCGTGCTTAAATGACTAATTTGAAAACCATGTTAAGTTCTTTCATACGTGTTTAGAGATTCTCCCCCCACATTTGAAGTTGAAATATTTCAATACGTGATCGGATGTACGGTTTTCTCCTACATCCCTTCCACAAATTCAGTAGATCGGCTACACTAGCGCTAAAACTCTTCCCCTCCGCCCGTGAACTGATTGGTTGTAGGCCTAAATGAAAATTCATTGAAATGTGATTGGTCATTGACTCCCATTTGCAGCATGAGTTAATTAGTCAGAGAAAAAAAGTTGATCTTCACTGTAAATAGGTAATATTCCAAAGTGAACATATACCACTGTTTTACTCACAGCGTAGTAATAAGGTAAACAGTAGCGAGAAGGGCGGGGGGGGGGGGGTTCACACTTCATCTCTGTATTTAAATAACAAGGATAAAAGGGAAATATGAATTCATGTTGTTATTACATCCATCATGCTGATTTACTGTGATGAAAATGCTAATAAATTCCTGTTTAACGTGTCACGTATCAAGTGAAAATCACTCCAAGATATGTCTTACAAAACTCATGAGAGTTATTTTACTATTTTACATAATCCAATAATACCAACAATAAAATTTAATTATCTTGCTCCACTTCAAACCAAGTTATGTCATGTTGTAATATTATATTTTCAAAAAAAAAAGACACGGCCTATAAATTTGAAAATTATGTCTTTCTTTCTCCATATTAGTTTATATTTACGGATACCATTTCCAAGTAATCAACTTACTGGGGTATTTATCTACTCTTGATGTAGGTCCTGTTACATTTTAGGTAATTAGGAACAATACCAGCTCTATCTTTCTTGATACTTGCTTTAGAGATAAGAAAAGAGGCTCTGAAACTCCTGGCTCGACCGGTCTAGAAGGTGCTTGGCCTACCAGCCGGCTGCTGGACTCACATATGCCAATCACAGATGTGGACGATTATCTAGACACTAGCCTATAGGGTCACCATGTCGTGTCCTCCCCCCCGTCCCGTTATAGGGAAGTTCGGGTTATGTGAACCCTTCTGTTTGAGTGGACCCTGTTAAAATTTTCTGTAATTGGTGCTGCCCTCGAACAGAAAATATTTTAACTTCTTTCACTCATCAACTTTGACGGGTTCAAGGCCGGTTTCTTTTATTCTTTGTGCGAAGAAGGTTTTATTTGTGATATTTATGAAATCTATCGTTTTTTTCTGCTGTTGAATATTACAAATGTTGAAAAAAATTCCTGAATATATTATAGTATATAGATGCTGTTTTAATATACTGACAGGTTTGGTTTGATATTATGTGACATGGTGGCTGTATAAAATAATTAAACATAACAAAGGAATTTGGTTAATGTGGACCCTGCACAAGGACCACTTTACACGAATAGGGAATACGTAACTAGCCTATATTTTATCAATGAGGATGCTATCTGTAAAAACCATTCATTTAATTAATTTTATTTAATATCCTTCTAATTTTTCTAAATCCAAAGACCGCCGATTTCTACAGTTGAATGACGTGTGAATGTTATAATCAACAATATTTTTTCAAAACATTAAATAAATATCAACGCTTTTTAATTATAAGTGATAAATATTTTCAGATTAATCTGTGCCTGCCTGTATTATGAATTATTAGAGTAAATAAACTTAAAAATAGACTAAAATCTAAAGTGGACTGTGGGGCCCACTTTATCCATATGGAAGTTAAAGTGGACCTTTCTTGTAATGTAAAAATTTTATAAATTACGAAGATATTTCCATATTTGAATAAAATAACAATGCTATTTCATAGTTTAAAAACTAATGATAAACATTGTAATTAAGCAAAATTCAAACCCCTTAATTAAAAGAAGAAAAACAACAAATTCATAGCAGGGATCCAAATTACCCGAAGTTCCTCTACAGCTACATTTCTTAAATTAAAGCTACTTCCTATTGTAGGTACCCAAATTCCTCACGAAATTCCACGAGAACATTTCTACCGCAATGGGGACTGGAAACAGAGCACGTCCCGTAATTCTGCACCAGGGCATCTTACGTTAAACTGCTGGGCTACAGAGCAGGACGATAAGATAAATAGCAAATATAATAAAATTTGGTTATTCTGTAGTGAGAAAGTGTTATGCTTATGATACACGCCTAGTAAGTTAGGCCTACTTATAAAATATAAAAGAAAAAATATCCTTTGGTTCTAATAATAAGTTAATAATAATAATAATAATAATAATAATAATTAATAATAATAATAATAATAATAATAATAATAATAATAATAATAATAATAATAATAATAATAATAATAATAATTAATAATAATAATTAATAATAATAATTCATAATAATAATAATTATTGTTATTAGGCTATTATGATTATTATTATAACAAAGATAATAAAAAATAAAAATAATAATAATAATAACAATAACACAATAATAAGATAACAATAACAAATAATAAGAATACTTATAACAATAATAATAATAATAATAATAATAATAATAATAATAATAATAATGATCTCTACCTAATGCCAAGTTTAAATTAATCCTGTACTTGGTGTTGGCAATTTAGATAACTGTTTGATAATTAAATGAAGTGCAGTAAATTAAGCGGATTAAATCCAATGCACAAGGAACAGATAACATCAGCATTTTAATGCTAAATAAAATCATTGACATTATACTACCCACAGTGACTCATATTTTTAATGCTTCCCTTATAACTTCTATCTTCCCTACTGTATGGAAACAGTCTAGAGTTCGGCCTATACCAAAAATAAGTACACCAACTAACTGTAATGACTACCGACCGATTAGCATCCTTCCGACATTATCCAAAGCCCTGGAACATATTGTACATAAGCAAATGACTGAATATCTCCAAGAAAATCACCTCCTTGATCCTTATCAATCCGGCTTTAGATATGGTCATAGCACAACCACAGCATTGCTAAAAATTACTGAAGATATTCGTGAAGCCGTGGACAGACGTCAATTGACTCCTTTAACCTTACTTAACTTCAGCAAAGCTTTTGACACAGTAGACCACGACTTACTTATGATAAAGCTCAAGCACCTACACTTGTCTGACAGCGCTGTATCCTGGTTCGACTCATACCTGCACAGTCGTCAACAATACGTTTCATTAAACTCTAGATCTTCGTCTTGGCGCAACGTGCCGGCTGGAGTCCCCCAGGGCAGTGTTCTCGGACCTCTTCTTTTCTCAATCTACATAAATGACTTGCCAACTGTACCTAAAGCACTGCCATTATCACCTCTACGCTGATGATCTCCAAATTTACCTACATTCACCTCCTCATTCTCTCTATAACAGCTTGACAAAAATGAATGACGATCTCATATCCATCTTTAACTGGTCTTCAAGTATCGGTCTAAATCTAAATCCTAACAAGTCACAAGTAATTCTAATGGGACAACAAAGACTGCTTACAACCTTTGACATATCTACACTACCAAACATTACTATAAATAATATAATTATCCCTTATTCTTCTTCAGTAATAGATCTTGGACTACATCTAGACGCAAATTTAACCTGGCAAACACAAGTGAAACACATATGTAAAAAGACTTTCTCCATCTTACATTATCTTAGACGTTTAAAGAATTTTCTCCCAGTTTCGTTAAAACAAATCCTTGTGCAGAATCTTGTGTTACCACACTTCGATTATTGTGACATTATATACAATGATCTAAACTATGACTTGTCGCATAGACTGCAGCGTGTTCATAATGCTTGCGTTCGATTCATTTTCAATATCCGCCGTTATGACCATATTTCCGAACACTTTAATAACCTCTCTTGGCTCCGTCTTACTGACAGACGTAAATTGCACTCTCTTTCACTACTTTTCTAGCTTCTGAATTCCTACATTCCTACTTACCTGGCGTTCAGATTTGAGAAGTTATCCTCCTACCACAATATTGACACTAGGTCACAAGATAGCAGTCTGCTAACAATTCCTCTTCATAGCACTTCCTCATATTCTACTTCCTTCACAGTAGCCTCTGCCCGCTCCTGGAATCTCCTTCCTCAAGATATCAGGGGTTGCCGCACACTTGGTACCTTTAAGTCACGCTTATACAGTTACCTGTTGTCTAATAATTAATTTTTCTCTATTTATTTAATTTTATACTATGTCATTAATCTTTTCCTCGTTTTTTTATATATGTTGTACATATTATATATTTAATTCGTTAAATTTAGAGTAAATCAAAATACATTATAAATATAAATTGTATTGTATTCATAACTTGTAATCGTTTGTATATTATATATATATATATATATATATATATATATATATATATATATAGGCCTATATATATATTGTAATTAAGATTTAAGACTATTTTTTGTTTGTATTTTTTTTTAAACCTGGTTGAGTGGTAGACAAGGCCTTAAGGCCTTAACTCTGCCAGGTAAAATAAAGCTATTATTATTATTATTATTATTATTATTATTATTATTATTAGTATTATTAAATTTATTTCTTTAATATTACATATCTGATAAATTAGATCTAAAAGAGTTCCATCCACAGTAATTCTGCCTGAAGGCAGGTCTTTCACTGCAATCAAAGTATTTTCATGCTATGCTTGCTGCTTTACTATGGAATTGTAGGTGTGGTAGCTTCCCGTTGCTTTGCACACCGGTGAAAAGGATGATGGTGATAATGATGATGATGGTGATGATGTCCATATGATTTGATTTTGGGGACCGTTTGGGCCTTAAAGTTTTCCTGACATTTGTCTTACAGTTGAGGAAAAACCCCGATAAAAACCTCACCCAGGAAAACTGCCCCGGTCGAGGATCGAACCCGGGCCCGCTGCGTGACAAGGCAGCACGCTACCTCGAGACCACAGCGGTGGACCTAAAAGAGTTAATGGAACTTATTTTAATAATCACTAGGACATTCGATAAGTAATGGCAACTCTGCTATAACATCACAAACATTTATTTAGATTAGTTTGACATTAAGAACTCTATTTAGGTCTATAGTCTCCTGTGAAGTAAACTATACGTTGCCAAATCATTAAAGACGGCGCACTCCAACCACATCACCATTTGTGAATATCTCTCTTAACTATCAATCTGGAGATTTTTTAATATCAACTCTTGATTGAAATCTAATGACTCGATGAGGCTCTTTGATTTTTGAGAATAAGTTATAGTCACAAGGGCTCCTGTCTGGTGGATTTGGTGGATGTTCGAGTAGGCCTACTTCTCAATTCCACCTTCTAAACAAATTCTACTGAACATATTTTTAGGGCGGTATTAATTATTACTAAATGAGAAACAGTTAATGTATTCACAAAATATTTAAATTGCGAGACTTTCAATATTACAGATTTATAGGCCTACATCTCAACAACATAGGGCCTAGGCTACAAGATTAGGCTACAATGATATTGTAGTCATTGCATCCTTCATTTGGCCTACAACAGTGCCGCCATTACTTAACAAATGCCTTAGTAGATATCAATAAAAACAGAATCCTGCATATCACAACAAACGCTATTACTTGCATGAAATAATTGACTTGCAAATCAAATGGAATGCCCACATCGATCGTATGGAATACATGAAGTTGAGTAAGAATTTAAGAACTATATTATCCAATGAAAAAACAGGTAGAGGACGACTTAATTCACGATGGAAGAACAAGACACAAGGTTATTGAGTGGACACTACAAGCTTGAAGTTAAAGCGCAGAGACGAAAACCAATATCTAAAACACTCATGCTTAGCAATTAGGCCTACATTGGTATTTTACAGTCCAATATAAAAAATCTTCATGAAACTCTGCACATTGGTAGAATATTTTGGGGGCGTGCTGTGCCCAGACGCGACATTTTTTTTATGATAATGTTGCCCAGCACGCGAGCATTGCGTGTTTCTAGACTCGGATTTATAAGTACTCGGCTAATTGCGAGCCTAAGTAAGTGAGATTATTCGCTTTAACAACCACGTACACACACCTTTAGCATGCAGAAAAATATTGTGTGCCAGGAAATTAATTAAATTTATTCGAGTTCGTTATTCACAGTCAGAAATGTTACAATATTTTTAAATTCTTCGAAATTTAAAAATGGTAATTTTATCAAATTCTATAGGCCTGGGCCTAGTTCTCTAATGCAACATGGTGTCTCTGAAAGAGTTATCATGTGTTCGTCTATGAAATCAGGAAATAGTCCATTTCGAATATATTCTTTATAACCTACTATAGACAATAGGCTACTTATTGACTATTTAACTCATGCCACAAATACTAGTCAATGACCAATCACGTTTCAATGAATTTTGTTTTACAACCAATGACAGTCGTGTTTCACCTCGCTCTTTATCGATTTCTCTTTATCAGCTTCTGCTTTTGTGATAAAGAAAGCTCCTCCTTTTTAATGTGCTGAACAGGACTGAACATTATTTTTCTCCAACAAATAGGCTACATTAAATAGGCCTATAGCAAATAATGAACAGATTCCTTGATTTTACAGAGTTGTTTACTAAAAAATAAATGAATAACCCGTAATGTTGATTATGATATATAGTTTGATGTGTTTCATTACTTCTCCACTTGGGTTCATTCTTACAATATTGCGATCTTATTTGGCAATATTATGAGCTAGTTGCAGTGAATGAACATAACCTCACATTTCTGATTTGTTTTCAAACATCATCGTTTACATTAAATACACAAATATTTTAAAATAACTATAGTTAAACAATGATTTGTGAGTAAACAGCTTAATTTTATTCGTTGAATAGTCCTAACAAATGCCACTCTTGATTTCCAATTTATCGATAATTTGGAAATCACTGGTGGCATTACTTATGAAAAATCTGCTTTATAAAAAAACTTAAATCTGTCCAAGTAAATAGGGTAAGGTTGCCTAAACAGTGCACGTATTTTTAGTGACTCTCAGGCTGCTCTTCAATCGATCACAGATAAATTTAATTTAAATCCGAACTCAGTATAAATTAGAAACAACATAAAAAAATACACAAAACACCTGTGTCTGTCTTGGATACGAGGACACCAGGGAACTGTGAGAAATGAACGTGCTGATCAATTAGCTAAATCCGCAGCATCTTCTGAGCTTCAACATTCATTTTCAAAGTGTACAATATCCTATCCTATTAAAAAGGAACTGTTAAGTAGACTAGCCTATATCATCACTGATTGGAATGAACACTGGATAAGGAGTGCAAATGGTGCTTTGACTAAAGAGCTCTTTTTTTCCTACAGTTCACCTTAGGCTAAATGCATAACATTTTATTCCAAATTTCATGTTAACACAATTTATGACTGGCCATGGAAAAGTTGGAAGTTATTTTAGGAGATTTAATATTAACCCAGACAGTGATCGTAATTGTAAATGTCAAGAAACAATAAAATATGTAAAACATGTTTTATTTGATTGTCCTATATTCGAAAGACAACGATTCTGGTTAAACTTACTTTTAAATGATGATGAGGCCTCTGCCTCAACGTGCGAAGTGATTTTTAAGAAGCAAAATTATTATAAACATTTTATGAAATTCATAACACACATTCATAACAATATGTAGTATTTTCTAAGTCACTTATAGACGATTTATGGAATTCATAACATTCATTCAAAACCATAAGATACTATTTCTGTTTTACAATGTAGCCTATAGTATAATATTGTTATAGTAAGCTACAACCCTAATATGCCTGTGGCGAAATAGGGTTTCAAAATATTTGTAGATTCATTAATAAAAAAAAAGGTTGTATAAATCCGTGATAGTTTTTTACCAAATGTAACATTATGCCTATAGATAATGGTGTCAAAATATGAATACGTGAACATACTGTAGTATGAAGCTTCCACGAGATTAGTCTATTTATAGAATTCACTCCAAATCGATGTAGGCCTACAGTTAACCCCAAATGGCTCATTATTCTCTCCAAAACAAGGATTCCTAGATATATGTGATGTGACTCCAAAATCCTGATGGTGGTATCCTAACGCCATGAGTGAATTCCTAATACCGTGGTATTAACAGAAGCTTACAAATAAATAAAAAAACTGAATTCACCGTTTATTAATGTTGATAATCAATATTAGAATCTATATGAGGGCAAATAAGCTATAAAATTGGATAAGTGATATCAAACGACATTTAATTTCATCTAAAAATATTTCCCTCTAAAAATAAACTTATCATTAAATAAAGATAACAATTCAGATGGTGATATAATGTCTGCAAACAAAATATGCTAGTCTTGCGTTCTAGAAGAAATAAACATAGGCCTCAGAATAAAATAATAATAATAATAATAATAATAATAATAATAATAATAATAATAATAATAATAACAATTTAGAGAAATAACAATGAAAATTGAAAATACAGAAAAACTCAGTAATTTAATGAACAATCAAGAAATTATTTTAAGATATTGGTTTGAATCAAATACCTAGTTAGCTTGTAAACTTCATTATTACAGCCGTATTAATCAGTAAAATATGAAATTTTAGTGTAAGCCTAACTAATTTCTATGTAATTTAACTAACATGAAAGTTTATTAATAGGCCTATTCATAAGAATTTTCTTTTAGTGTCTGCATTCACACGGTTAAATTTGAGAGATACAGCTACACCATAAGAAAAAAATGGAAAATGAGAAAACTGCTGTACCATCGTTATTATTTTATATTGTAAAGAGGTATGTATCAATTGGTTCAGTTGATAGACTTATTGGAATGTTATATTACCATTAATAAACACCCAATATACAGACATTTTTTCAAGGACAGTCAACGAGAGAGAGAGAGAGAGAGAAGAGAGAGAGAGAGAGAGAGAGAGAGAGAGCGAGGAGAGAGATACAGACAGGGGGGGGGAGAGAGAAGATTACTTCAACAACTTTCAATTTCACGATGGCTATTGAGGCTTTATATTGGTTTTTAAATGCGGAAAAGTAGTAAAATGGAAAGACGAAAGCTTATGCCATTTGTGGAATAACCCAGGAATTACATTTGAAAACAATTAATTCCGTGACAACGAATTGAAACTTTATCATGGAATTAAGTATTTTACCCTATAATATAAACATTTAATTTTCATAAACATAGGCTATACAAAAATTACAAGGACATTAAATTACCTCTATACAGTATAAAATAATTGTAGAACTAATAACAACACAAGGAAGTTACCCTTCTATAAGAGTTGCGAAGTTACATAACATACTAAAAGAAGTATTCATTAATAAATTAATCGGTCCAATAATGGTAAAGAGGCTATTAAAGTAAAAATAAAAGATAAATTCCCGCTTGTAATAGTTCAGGTTGATATCCCCACCCTGAAATTAAAAATAAAGTAGGAATTAAACTTCTCTCAAAAAGGGACGAAATAACTACTGTCTTATTTTGATGAAATTGAATTTAATTATTGAGTAAGAAAGCTTAAATAATTTTATGAGTTAAATATAACATTTGATTTGCATTCAAAAAGTATTGTATAAGCAATTTACTTAAGAGAGGGTACCTTTTAATAGCCAATATTAAGCTTATAGGCCTATCCTATTGTAACTTCACGGCGCGAAATGCCTAACAATCTCCTGATCTACCAGACGACTGCTGGACACATCCATATGCGCTATTTACAGAGGTGGACAATCATACAGCAAACATAAGAGTGACATGCAGTCAGCTCATCGGGTCCCTCAGACGTTACAGTTCGTTTACTCAACCTGAAGATTACTACTTACTGTAGCAACCTAAATTCCTTATGATGCTGGTTGGGTATTGTTTCCATACGCTTACCAAAATTACATGAGAAGGTTTCTTCCTAAATGGGGACTCAATCCAGGACACTTCCAGTAACTTTGTGTCAAGAGTTGATGCCGTAGACATCTGGAACGTGACACCGGACAACATAGCCTATTGGTTTATCATACCATTAATCAATAAAAGTTCACCGCTGTGGTCTCGAGGTAGCGTGCTGCCTTGTCACACAGCGGGCCCGGGTTCGATCCCCGGTCGGGACAGTTTTTCTGGGTGAGGTTTTTATCGGGGTTTTTCCTCACCTGTAAGACAAATGTCAGGAAAACTTTAAGGCCCAAACGGTCCCCGAAATCATATGGCCATCATCATCATCATCACCCTTATCATTATCATCATCATCCTTCACCGATGTGGAAAGCAACGGGAAGCTACCACACCTACAATTCCCTAGTAAAGCTGCAAAGCATGGCATGAAAATTCTATGATTGCAGTGAAAGACCTGCCCTCGGGCAGAATTACTATGGATGGAATGAATAAAAACAATTAATTACACATTTCTCGTACAAATTATTTTTAAGAATAATTAAGTAATATTTCATAACCGCCAATGCATCTTTTTTACTACTGTCATTACAATTGGTATATTTAACAAAAACCAACACACATTCTTATCGTACTTACGTGCTATAAGCATAACGTCGTCAACAATCTTACGAATTACTTTAAAATAATAACTTGCTGTTGGTTTATAACATAGGTGAACGGAGAAAACTATAAGGCAATGAGCCCCATTAACTTTACAGAACACCAGATATAGGCTACCTACGCCTAGTAGGCCTAAGAATAGTACACTGTACACTGTGATGGACAGGACATGAATGCGAAATGAAAGAAAGACGCAGAAATTTCTTGTATTAAATCTAGATGGAAAGCACAAGTATGCAACCCAAGAAGGTGGTGGAAGAATAGCATTAACCATGATAGGTCTATGAGTAAAACGAATTATTACAGATAATTTGAAAATAGGGACGTAAGAAGAAAACGTCTGCGTAGTCATGAGCCTCCGTGTTAATGAATTACCCTTAGTTAGTTGGTTCATTTTTTATGATGAACCTCGAGAAGGTTGTGCTACCCTTTAGGACACGCCAATTTATTTAAAATCCTAGGAATGTAATACAGAATTAAGAATGGGTTTTGAATTGATGAGACCTGAACCCCTAGGATACTCAAATAGGCCTACTTAAAAATGGTGAACATTAATGTGGCGTTTAAAACTAATAAAACTTTGCAAAATATAATAAAAAACAATAAAACCAAAATAAAAAAGGAACAATTATCAGGTTTCAAATATTTGGGCTGTGATGTTGGCTACAATGTGGAAAGAGATATTGACTCCAAAATAAATAAATTTCAGACGGTGTGTGGAACAATATAGAGAACATTCAAAAATAAAATTGGAAAAGAAAAACCAAGATAAAAATATATAATGTTATGGCGGTTCCCACAATATTGTATGGATGTGAAACTTAGGCTCCAGTGAAAAAACAGAAGGATAGAATACAGACGGCGGAGATGAGGTTCCTAAGACAAGTAAAAGGATGTACAGGACTTGATAGAATAAGAAATGAGGATATAACAGAAGAATTGAAAGTACAGCCTTTATTGGATAAAGTCACGAATAACAGACAGAAATGGATTGATCATATCGATGGAATGAGTGAGGAGAGATATCCATTGTTAGCAAGAAATTATCAAGCAAGAGGAAGACGTGATGTTGGAAGACCTAGATGACGTTGGGCTGATGCATTATGCAGTCGGAACGGGCAATTGCCTAATCCCTGGAGTGATGATGATGATGATGATTATCAGGTGTAGGCCTATATACATTGGAGTGTGGCACATGCGACAATGCCTATAGGCCTATAGGACAAACTGGCAGACCTTTTATTTCTCGTATAAAGGAACATATGAGAGCATATAACAGAAATTTAGATAGTATACTTGAAAGTATGCTAAACAACGTATTTTATTCTTTCTTTTGTTTTTATGTATAGTAGATTCGAGCTGTTATTCCTTTCTGTATTCATTCTATCATTAATTTAATTTTAATTGTATTTAATTTTATTGTATTTATTATTATTCAATTTGACAGATAATTAATTGTTTACTATTACTATTATTGTAATTTTTTTGTATTTATATGTAACATATGTTTGTTCTGGTGAGTGGAAGAGAAGGCCTTAACTCCACCAGGCTAAATAAATCTATTCTATTCTAAATCTTTTCTACTCCAATACGATCATTGTTTTGATTCAAATTTTAAAGTTTTACGTACATGTTTGTGACAAAGGGAAGAAATTAGATCTTTTGGAAATTTTAGAGATAAATAAATTGAAGAATAGCAATAGGCTGTTAAATTCACCACTAAATTTAAATAAATCGCCTCTTTTAAATTTATAATAGAGATTGTTTATTAAAAAGATCTGTTTACATTCAGTTGCATAGTTACAGTTGTTATGTACTGGAGTTTATATATAAAAACAAAATTCATTGATTTGTAATCATGTCTGAAGAAGGTACGAAGTAGGCCTACCGAAACAGCTGTTACAAATTTATATTGTAATAAATATGAAAATTATTTTTATTTAATTAAATGGTTATGGATTTTCATAAAGTAATCGCCAACTCAATTGATTATCTCAGTTTTTCAATTACAATGAAATAAGTTAGGCCTAATGAAAAGCTGAAATTGAAACTAGTTTGATTAATAATTGTGAAGTTGGCATTTTTGATAAGAATATTGTAACAAATTAAATAGCTGACGGCCATGTTGAGAAGGTGTTTTGATTCATATCCCTGTCATTAATCAAAACACTTCAACTTGCAAAACAAGTTATTACAACTTCATCAATATCATTGTCAACTATGTGCACTAAAAAATGTAAATCTACGCCTACTCTTAATATAATATTTCTTAACAAACTTCATGAATGCTACTCAGAATAGACCAACTTTAAACGAAATGTTTAGATTGTAATTGTGGTATTATCATAATTGTGTATCATGAGTTCATCAACTTTGTATGCCTATTATCTCCATGTCTATCTTATTTATGTGAATTGTTCGTTTTCTCTAAAATTGTGTAACTCTACCTTAACTAATTATCTACTATTATCATGTAGTTACTGTTAAGTAATCGGGATTTGTTACAATTTAACAGCTTATACGCAATAGACTAATATTTAGGCCTATTGATACTTTTAATTGTTACTGGTTAGTGAAAAGAAGACCTCCTGCCTTAAATTTGCCAGTATAAATAATTATTTATTGATTATTATTATGGAAAAAGTTTACTTCAATATACGAGATGACCAAGTTCATTTAGGGCCTATTTAAAAATTAATTTAGACTGTTGATTTAATATAACAATATATATATATATATATATATATATATGAAATTATTTCAAATGAACAACATGGGTTCAGAAAAGGCCGCTCTTCAATTGACTGTATATTTTCACTCCAACAGTTGATAGAAAAAAAAAGAGAAGAGAATTTAATATTGATACACGCATATTGTTTATCGACTATGAGAAGGCTTTTGATAAAATTATGCGCTCTAAATTATGGGATATACTAAAAAGTAAAGGATATCCAACTGATCTAATTATAGCTATAAAAAGTTTATATGAAATACAAAAATTCGTATAGATAAAGGAAATGGTCCTGGAGAAACTTGCGTAGAAATCAACAATGAACTTCGACAAGGTTGCCCTCTTTCGCCAATACTTTTTAATTTATATTTAGATGATAGCATTAGTACATGGCAAAGTTTTTTATATGAACATTTTATGATAAACGGTACGAAAATGAACTGCCTTTTATTCGCAGATGACCAGATCATTGTAGCTTCCTCAAAAAATCACCTACAAAGATCAGTTTATAAATTATGGAAACTAATAAACGATCATAATTTAAAGATATCAACAGAGAAAACAAAGTCAATGGAATTTATTGGAACTCAGCATAAAAGGATAAAAATTGTAATTGGAGCAAACATAATTGAACAAGTAACTTGTTTCAATTATCTGGGATGCATGATATCGTACCAGCAAAATTTGGACATGGAGAAGAAATTAGGGAAATTTCAACAGATATGTGGTTCAATAAGATATTTGAGAAATAAGACCACAAGGGAAACTCAATTAAAATTTTACAAAACAATAACCGTTCCAACGTTAACATACGGGTCTGACACTTGGCCTTTAACGATCTCTGATAAAAAAAAATTGAGACAATAGAAATGAGATTTCTCAGATCAGTTGCAGGTGTATCTATCTTTAAGAGATCAAAAGAGAAGTCAAGATATCAGAGATGAACTACAAATATATCATAGCCTATAAACGAGAGAATATACAGAAATAAACGTAATTGGTTTGAACATATATAAAGAATGCCAAATAATCGTTTATCAAAACAGCTGCTTCATTATAGGTCTCTAGGCCGAATAAATGTAGGAAGACCAAAACGTCGTTGGAAAGACGACCTGCACCTGCAGCATATAGTGCACCGGGGAGCGGAACGGACCAACAGGCCCATACCCTGAAGAAGATGATGATGATGATATATACCTATATATAAAGTACTTAGAATCAGAGATAGCCTATAGGCCTCTGTAAGTTTTAATGATCACTGAATTCAAATACTTAAAATCAATAATCACCAGCAAGAATGAGGAGCACAAACAAATTAAACATAAATTAAATTGTGGAAATCCACACTATTGTGCATTACAGCGACTCTTGTCGTCCCAACGTTTCTAAAAAAATAAACTGAAAATAGCCCCTATACAAACTGTTATTCTTCAGGTTATAGGCCTATTAGGCCTATATGGATGCGAAGTATGGACTCTTACTGAAAAGTGAGGAGAGAAGTGTACGTATATCTGCGAATTAAGTTCTTAGGGAAGTATTTAGACCAAAGAGATATGATCAGACAGCGAGTTATAAGAACAGTTAGGCCTAAGTTTCGCAGACTGCGGTGGGCAGGGCATGTGGCACGAAATGGAAATAAAAGAAGAGTATTGAAACTCCTTGCAATAAAGCAGAGGAAAAGTGCAAAGTGGGTAGGTTAAGAATGAGGTGGGAGAATAACATGAACCATGATTTGAGGGAAGTACATTATACAGGCTTCATCATCCGAGTAATATTTTAATTGCCTACTAGATGTCTCATTGGGTCGGTATGCTGATTACATACCATTCATGACATCTGTAAAGGAAATAGGCTCTAAGCATAACTAAATTAGCTTTGTCTAGGAACTCCTAACAATAAAAGTTCAATAACCTCTCTTGACTCCATCTTACTTACATTGCACTCTCTTTCATTTCTTTTTAAGTTTCTGAATTCCTACATTCCTAGTTACCTGGCATCCAGATTTGAGAAGTTATCTTCTTACCACATTATTGACAATAAGTCACAAGATAGCAGTCTGCTAACAATCCCTCTTCATAGCACTTCCTCTTATTCTACTTCTTTCACAGTAGCCTCTGCCCGCTCCTGGAATTTCCTTCCTCAAGATATCAGGGATTGCCGCACACTTACTACTTTTAAGTCACGCTTATACAATTACCTGTTGTTAAATTATTAATTTTTCTCAAGACTTACATTTATTCTATGTCATTAAAAGTTTCTTTATTTTTCTATCTTGTGCAGTACATTTTATATTTCATTCATTAAATTTAGATTAAATCAAAATATTTTGTAAATAATAATTAGGCTTATATTGTAGACATACTATGTAATATTTATTTTTATTGTAGGCCTACTTAGACGTAATAATCATTTTTGTATTTTTTAAACCTGGTTGAGTGGTAGACAAGGTCTTAAGGTCTTAAATCTGCCAGGTAAAATAAAACTATTATTAAAAGGAGAGGCTATGGCTAGACTCAAAAGGCCGCAAAGCCAATAAGAAAGATTATGTAGGGGATGATTAGAAAACAATAGCTCAAAATAGGGATATATGGACAGCTTATCTCCGAGCGATCATGAACCAACGGATTCGAGAGTGACTATGATTTAGTTAGTTAGTTGGTACTTGTAACCGAAAACAGTTTGTTTCTATGCCAATACGATACCAAGTGATACATGAAAATAGGCATAGAAAAACTAAGCAATTAACTTATTATTGAGAATAGAATTTTTTCAAAGAGAGTAGTTTATATGCGGTGAATACATTTTGTAGGCAGGTTGTTCGGAGCGCCATGGGAGGGCCACGAGACTATTGTCTCAAGCCGACCCAGCATCCCACTCCGCCAAGAGATGCTATCTTCTTCTTCTTCTCCTCCGCGCGCGGCCGGTGTTCTTATTCTTAAACGCTAAGAGTACCGAGTAATCACCTAGTCCAGACACATTCACATTTTATTCATTCACTTGTTTATTCAACCTTCTACAAATTAAGTACCAGCTATATTATGGAATAATGTTGCATTGTCATACATACAATTTTAATAAAATATTAGATTGGATCACTGGCGCTAACTTGCGGGCGAACAAAGACAATTTATAGCTCTTGAACTCTGAAGAATTGTAGAGTCACCTATAGTAAAATTAGTAGTTTACGGGAACTGAACTCTCAGAAAAATTCTTTAGGAATTCATTAAATAAAAAGTGTAATTACAAACAGAAACGACATGAAAAATGTGTAATCTGTACTCATTTCAAAATTGTTTTCTCGAAAATGAAAATCAATCGTTTTACCCTCTTTTTCTTGGGCTGTAGCCTATTTCAATTGATTAAACATGAAGACTAATATCTTCTTTTAATAGGCCTATAGGCCTAACCGCTCTGGTCTCGAAGTAGCATGATGCCTTGTCACGCAGCGGACCTAAGTTCGATCCCAGGTTCGGACAAGTTTCCTGGGCGATGTTTATTTTTTCGGGATTTTTCCTCACCTGCAAACAAATGTCAGGAAACTTTAAGGCACAAACGGTCCTCGAACATCATCTGGCCATCATTATAACCATTAAGATATTCATTAAGTTTAGATTTAAGACCTCTTCTAGCGCATTATTACCATCACGTATCATATATCATTGGGGCAGCGTAACTCCGCCTTCCAGGCGCCCCAACCTCAGAAGTGGGTTACAATAACGCCATTCCAGGAGAGAATACCAGAATGTCTAAGTGATAACGTGGTGGCATTACGTGCTAGCATGAACAAAAATAAAAATCATATTCACAGGCTATAGCCTAACTTCTATTAGGCCTATGTATTTTATAGGTCTATATAGACTAGGTCTATAGGGCCTATATATCATAGGGTCTGAGGTTACACGTTGAATTCCACGCTAATATGATCGAATACAGAGGAATACGTTAATTGGGATTTTAAAATAAATTTAGAAAAAACAAAGACAATTTATAACTCTTTCACTATGAAAGCCAGAGGAGTCACATAGGCCTATAGTAAAATCAGTAGTCTATGGGAACTAAACACTCAGAAAAAATTAATTAGGAATTCATGAAATAAAAAAAATGAAGTTTGGATTTTTTTATTTAATAGACTACAGTTAGGCCCTAAGTAGTGACTCGCATTTTCTTGCTACCATTCGAATGCAGCTTTCTTCTTTTAATACAGGGATAATTGATAAAGCCAACTTCTGTAACATAAAACTGTGGGAAACAACAAGCGGTCCTCATATTTCAAAGCACTGATATACGCTCCACAGAATAGGCCAAATGACAAAGGATGGGTTTGTCAAAAAAGTCCAACTATTAGGAACTGCCTAAACTAAGCAAATACTTCAGGAAGTCGAAATTATGGTCTGATTTTGCTGCATTATGAAATAGTATAGGCCTATCTTTCTTTTGTTAGATTGGAGAAATTCAATTTCTTATTCTAACTTATGCTATTTAAACGGTCGGACTCCAGAGAATATAAACCTATCGTAATCCTTAGTTATTTCCTTTTTAATTTTGTTATAGGCCTACAATTTGAAAAAAATTAAATAACTTTATAAATAATATTAAATTAAACTTAATTAAACTAATATATCTTATAGGTATCATTGCCAATTTAAATTGTAGGTCTATAGGGCCTATAGGACGAAGTAAAGGACATGGATGTTAATAGGCTATAGATACATTTTTTATTTCGGTTTCAGGTAAACCCCCACTTCTAATGGTCCGATTTAGCTGATTTTTTGAGAAGTCCATCTCAGTTTTATTCTAATCACATAGGCCTGTATCGAGTTTTGTTGTAAACTTCGAAAATTGCGACCGCTAGAGCAATTTTTAGATTTTCGTTTAAGGTGATCTCCTACACCTAATGGTTCGATTCTAGTGGTTAACTAACCTGACCTTGCTATTTTAATTGATTGTTAAATGCCAGTTTGCTTCTGACACACACAGTAAGAACTGATGTATAGGCCTATAGATGTGTGTGTACTGTAGGCCTATATTATATAAAGGCAAAGTGATCCCACTAGGCTACAGACCTTAGTAAACCATTGGTATAGTAGGAGGTTAAGGCTCCCACATTTTTTCAGGACACTTGACGTGTCTGCAGGGTTGTCAGCCCTGCGTGACGGCCATCTTTACCCCAAAACAAGCATCCGGTACTCATCTTCGCTAGAGGCTGAGTCGACCCCAGGGCCAGAGTGCCGCCAGAACCCTCAATCTTCCAGCTTGTAGGGTAGTGCCTTAACCACTATGCTACGGCGTGCTCCATATATATATATATATATATATATAGGCTATATATTATATGTAGCCTATATTGGTAACGGTCATTTTCGGTATCTAGGCCTACTAGATACGACCGGTGTAGATCTGTCAGCTTTTACATCAAGACTTGGGACAGCCCATGAATGTAAAACATCCCTAGCAGTAATAAAACAATTCAGAAATTTTGATGAGATCAACCTCAATAGGTATTCAACTCATCTTTAATATCACATCTCATTGGCGTCTGAGTAGCAGCATGCTGGATGATCCGGGTAATGGCAGACAGATGAGTATAATCTCTCTCTCTCTCTCTAGGGCATATAGGCATATATATATATATAGGCCTATATATATATATATATATATATATATATATATATATACTAATTCTTTTCGGACAGGTACATGGGCCCACTCAGCCTCCTGCAATATGAGTACCAGGAGATTTCCTGGAAAAGGAGAATAGCCGTCAGGTAGAAATAACCACCTACGTATTTTCTATGGCGATTCAAATAAATATGAATCCGTGATATACATCAACAAGAGATTTTGTGTGTTATTTATAGGTCACCTTTTTATCATTTTGCCTATATCTGGACCTTACCTATTCTCAAAAATTTTAATTTTTAATTTTTACTTATTTTAATTTATAACAACTTGTACAATTTAGTAATTTATGCTTTGACTCGAAATAAAAATTCAGTATATTCTTAGACCATGATAATAAAGGAAAGCCTATATCTGCTAGGAGATAATTTTTAGATCATTGTGTCATCCGATTATTTTATTACTTTGAAATAGACGTATTTAAAAATAGAAAAGTGCATGTGACATAGTGTAATTCATTCTTAATAACATGTGTCACTTTTTAGATAAGCATAATGATATTTCAGATAGCCTATACATTTAATTTATTTTATTTCATTTCCTTAGCTTAACCTCTCCCATTGTAGGTCTCTCGACCTTTACACGTCTCTAGGACACTATCTGTTGGTAGAGAATTTTAAACTCTGGATCATACACTTACTTTTTACTGTACAAATATATGGACAGTTTCCACGAATGAGTAAATAATCAGCTCAATGCCAGGGCCATCTCCTATACAACAAGAACATTTAAAACAAGACAAACTAGGCCTACTTACTCGTACATTTGTACAAATCAGGGCGAATATGGTAGATAAGGGGGATTATGAGAGCGAAGTGGTGTTCGGGGCTAAATATACTAGGCACATTTCTTAAAGGTGAGAAAGAACCCGAATATACCTCAACTAGAAAACCTTGTCCCGTCCGGGGATCGAACCGGGACCATTGCAGCCGATGCAATGAACTTAACCCAACACCAAACCAATGGACCAGATATAGCCTATATTTCAAGAGTAAAGATATGATAAGACTACAATAGTGCATTGCGATACAAGTGAGGTAAGCACTTGTTACTGATCGAGAAAAAGTTTGAAAAAAAACGAGGCGCTTGAGCCGAGTTTTTCAATTTTCGAGATCTGTTACGTGCTACCTCATTTGTATTGCATACTATTTTTTGGTCGATGTGACTAATTTTTATTAAATATAGTAATAAATGAATTTATAATATTGGTTCTATGAGCAAGAATCATTTGGTGATCGTTGCTATGTAGCTTTTTATTTGTTTTATTATAGGCCTAAGCAAAGATTGTTGACTGTGGAGACAAATTACATATGTAGTACCGTGATTAGAATCTGTTTGATAATTTTATTATGGAAGGAGTCATGGTAGATGATAGAGAAATTGAAGATGCCTGGAGAGTGGGATGTTCTGCATTAAATCCGGAAAAGTCTAAAGAAAGGTAAGAGTTAGTTTACAAAACATTCAAGAAATGTTTTATTTTACTTACCGAACGTGTGCTTTGTGAGTCCATATCAACATTGTGATTTCTTTTGTTTGCATAGCAACCAGGTTAGATGTGGGAACGTTGACTTACTTCCAGTAACAACAATATTGGTAAGAATAATAAATTAGTCACATCGACCAAAAAAATTATAAATATATGAGCTTAAACACGTTTTCTAAGACAAAATAAAAGTATAGGCCTGTACCTCTGTTGCCACAATTTTCGCATGGATTAATATCCTTAAATTGTCTATATGCAATCTTGCAACAGTGTTGTCTACTAATTTATCTTGCCTTGGATAATCCAATCAATAATAGGCTATTAATTAATCATTTAAATAAACCTACTGATGCAACTTAATTGATTGATCAATAATTCAATGAGGTAAACATTATAATCAAACAACAAAGCAAACATTCTGACATATTTTTAATTTAAACAGTTTACAGAACAAACACAGGTAGGTATAGGCAGACCTTTTTAAATCTTAATTATGACTGTACCTATATTAGCAGTTTCTTGGAGATGTATTTTGTGCGACTCTCTCTCTCTCTCTCTCTTTCTCTCTCTCTCTCTCTCTCTCTCTCTCTCTCTCTCTCTCTCTCTCTCTCTCTCTCTCTCTCTCTGACTCTTCCTCACGCTCGCGCACACATGCAAAACAAAAGAAAAACCAGCACACACACACAAACGCATACACATTCTTGAAACAAGCGTCTTATAAGTTAAAGAATTTAAACAATCGATAAAATAACTAGAATGAAGCAATAAATCGATTTCAGTCAATGGCAGCTATCGACTTTGTTGAAGAAAAAAGAGATCAATAAAGCACGCTCGATAAACAATTGAAACAATAGCTAAAATAACTTGAAACCAAGAATCAACCTAAAGAAACTTTAATGAATTAATGAATCAATCAGTATAAGTAATCAAAAGAAAGTAGTCTATTCAGTGAAGTGAATAATATAGGGTAACTAACGCTACATCTGAGAATTAAGAAACATGTATAATTTAGGCTATATTGTTGCTTTATCATATTCAATTTAAAGGGCTCCTGAATGGGCTACAACATTAATTTTAAAAATATTGCTTTACGAAGTACTCATTTTTTTTCAGAACATTGCCTATTCATAGGAGAGCAGTGAACATTTTGCTGACAAGTAATAAAAAAACTTAGACTATTACTTAACACATGGTAGGCCTATTTTCTTATACAGTAAAACTTGTTTAATACGGAACGTGAATAATGCGAAAATCTGTCCAATATGAACAAATTTATTGGTCCCAGCAAAATAATAACAATTTACGTGTATTTATTTTGTATAAAACTGAATTTGTCCAATGCGGAAACGGAAGGTTATTTCTACACATTTTATGAAAAAAAGTTTATAAGGCGGAAAGAAAAAGGGAGAAATAAATTAGTTTCCACTTCATTCAATTCCCGTTAGGCGAATTAACAATAAGTGATGATTCCTGCCGCCCGCGCAGGGTGAAGTTGAGTTTCTACCTGTAACTGGAATTTTCTTGTTTAATACGGAACGTGAATAATGCGAAAATCTGTCCAATATGAACAAATTTATTGGTCCCAGCAAAATAATAACAATTTACGTGTATTTATTTTGTATAAAACGGAATTTGTCCAATGCGGAAACGGAAGGTTATTTCTACACATTTTATGAAAAAAAGTTTATAAGGCGGAAAGAAAAAGGGAAAAATAAATTAGTTTCCACTTCATTCAATTCCCGTTAGGCGAATTAACAATAAGTGATGATTCCTGCCGCCCGCGCAGGGTGAAGTTGAGTTTCTACCTGTATCTGGAATTTTCTTTCGGCCTCACTGCACACCCGTTTTGCAAAATACTGATTCGTTAAAAAATATATTTGGCGTGTGACATCTGTCTTACAAATAACCAGTGGACTGTAAAATCTTAATTAGTTTAAGATCTGAGACCGATTGTGTACGCATCTTCCACAGGTAGCGTTCTGAATTTACGGAATATCATTGCCATTAAACGAAAAAGTGAAAGTGATTGAAGATAAAGAAAAACTAACTCTCAGTACGCGAAATAATGACTAAATTTAAATGTGGAAAAACCCAAGTTCGTGAGATTTTAAAACACAAAAAAAAACGAATGAACGGATGCAAGGAAATGGTCAAACGAAGAGCAAAAAAAAAAAAAAAAATCCACGATGAAAAAATCTCCAAATACCCGGACCATTGCTCCAAAGTCAAGCTCTAGCTATTGCTATATACCTAGGGAATAACGATATCAAGGCATCTTCAAGTTGGTTGTGGGCAGTTTTAAAAGACGACACAATGTAGTGTGGAATGAAATTTGCGGGGAATCAAAGGATGTGGACGAAAGTATAGTTAGTGAGCGGAAACCGAAATGCATATTTTAATATCAGGATACGCGCCTAAGGGACACTTTTAACGCTGACGAAATGGGACAGTTTTTTCGCGCGTTACCGTCAAAGTCGCTCGTACATACTATAGGCTACATCATTTTCCAACAGCAACGGGACTACAATTAATCCAAGGTACATAAAAGGTTCTCTATAATCTAAAATTGGTTAATACTTTATTGTTTTGTTTTTTATAATGCGGAATGTTGTCTAATGTGGAAAAAATGGTCCCATACGATTCCGCTTTGAACAAGTTTTATTGTATGTTGTATCTTAAATAAGTTACATGTAAGTCATTCTAATGGAGCAAAGAAGACTTTACAATCTTTGACATATCTACATTTGCAAACATTACTATAAATGATAGGCCCTATAATTATCCCTTATTCTTCTTCGATAATAAATCTTGGAATTCATCTAGACGCAAATTGAACTTGGCAAACACAAGTGAAACACATATGTAGAACGACTTTCTTCATTTTGCATTATCTTAGACGTTTAAAGAATCTTGATTTACCACACTTCGGTTATTGTGATGTTCTATATATAGGCCTAATGACCTAAACTATGACTTGTCGTAGAGACAGCAGGGGTTCATAAGGCTTGCGTTGTAGTAATTTTCAACATTCGCCGTTATGATCATATTTCAGAACACCTCAATAATCTCTCTTGGCTCAATTTTGGTGACACGTAAATTGCCATCTCTTTCACTTCTTTTCAAACTTTTAAATTATTACACTGCTAGTTACTTGGCATCCAAATTTGAGAATTTATCTTCTTACCACAATATTGACACTAGGTCACAAGATAACAGTCTGCTAACAATCCCTCTTTTAGGCCGGTAGGCCTACTCAAGAAACAAGCTTTCCGTGAAGAGCCCGTCTCTCCGTGGTTAATTATGTGGGTCATGCAGAACCTATTCTAACTGGCTCACTCTATTCAACATCATGTGCTTACAAATATTTATTTAAAAAAAGTTTCCGGGAACAACTGAAAGATGAGAGCCTCAGCATAGGCTATAACCATAGAGAACTTAGAGAAATAGACTCCCTCAAAACAAATACGATGTTCCGCCACGTAATGACCTGAGCTAATTCTGCGATTGGGCCTATAATAATTTGTTCTACGTTAGTAGCCTAATGCAGGATATTCGGGAGCCCTGTAAATGATTAATAACATAGGCCTATGTTTAAATATAATTTTAAATTTAAAAACGACTAACTACTTTTAACTAATTAACAAATTGTAGGCCTATAGCCTAACTGACAAATTTTATTAATAATATTTGGTGCTCAGATAAATGAATCGTCAATTAATTAGATATAGGCTATTAGCAAACATAGGCTCCACTTAAATTTAAATTACGATAACAAATTAAAGTTAATAAGTAATTAATGAAAGAAATAACTACTCGAATTTAAATTAAAAAAATTAATTAACGTATCATATATAATTGAGACTTTTGCACGCATTCCTCTTACTTCAAGGGAGGAATGAAATATTATTGGACCAAAGACAGATGAATAGACAGGTGAATGGAGAAGACTAAATAACAGTGAACTACGTGGTCTTTATAGGAGGCCAGATATAATTAAAACAATTAAGTCTCGTATCATGCGATGGGCAGGACATGTGGCACGCATGGGGAATGAAAGAGCTACATAGAAGCTTCTTGTAGGAAAACCAGAAGGAAAACGCCCACTTTGTGGACAAAGAACGAGGTGAGAGAATGACATTAATCACGATTTGAGGGAAGTAGATTATACAAGAGATGATTGGAAAACATTAGCTCAGGATAGGGTTGTATGGAGAGCTTATGTCCTCGTGGCAATGAATCTACGGGTTCGATAGTGCCGGTGAGTTAGTTAGATAGTTATAGGCTATTTAATGAATTTTCGAGACACATGAAAAATAGATTATGCCCTATGCATACAACATTTAATATAGCCCTACCCTTAACAGGTCACTTACTGGGTATACACTGTAATATCCTAGAGTGGGGGGGGGGGTATGAACGCGCGTGCGCGTATGTGTAAGTGTGTGGGGGTGTGTATGTATATGTGTGTGTTTTCTCTCTTTTTAAATTTGTTTTGTAGCAATTTTTAAAATTATTAATAGGCATAGGCCTATACAAAATGAGACTTTATATATATAGGCCTATATATATAGGGTATATGAATAAGAAAGTTTTCTTGGGTTTTCCGCGTCTTGGATTCAAGTTCGGCCCCTGGCCACTGACTCCGACGTTTCGGCATGATCCCACATGCCATTATCAAGGAATGATAAGTTCGAGTCACAGGTTTAGGTCTTATATAATTAAACAAATAGAGTTTTCGCTGTGGTCCGTTTCCGAAGACGTACACCCATCCAAGGTTTAGTTCTTATGTAGTTAAACGTCGGAGTCAGTGGCCAGGGGCCGAACTTGAATCCAAGACGCGGAAAGCCCAAGAAAACTTTCTTATTCGTACTTATATCCTCGAAAATCTGCAATATAACATATAACACACATATATATATATATATATATATATATAGCCTGTATACACGTTGTCTTTACATGGATGACTTTGTATGTGTAGGCTATTATTGTGTATATGGTGTAGACATAGATTATATTTATATTAATTGTTTTTATACATCTTTCATGTAGGTGAAGGGCCTATAGCCACGTAGGTATTGTCTGTCCAACGGATCTGTGCCCCCATAAGATATGCGAACTAAAGCCTATTTATTTTTCTGCCTCGGCAAATCATTTCCCTCCCTGCATTCCTATCTCTCTCTCTCTCTCTCTCTCTCTCTCTCTCTCTCTCTCTCTCTCTCTCTCGCACTTCCAGTCCAGTATTGTCAACTCAACTCCAAACTTGCATTATTCAATATACAAGAGCCATGACACTGAGGGAAGTTTGGCAACATCCTTACTCGGTAAGTTACCTGAGGCTGCCGTTTAACGCAGTGGGAGGGAAGTGCAGTGAAATGGTGTGAGTATAGACGTGTACTTTTCTAATAACGATGTCAGCGATATAGGGGCACCGGTCCCTAGGTCCGAGTATATTTGTTTATATTACGATTATTTTTATTTTTTTATTAATGGAAAAAATAACGTACGGCCAAGCAGGCCCATGCGCAATTTAAATGCAAATGTATCTACTTTCTTTTGAAAAAAGAAAAAAAGGCAATAAATTCCATTCAAACATCAAAGATCTCAGATGTGAAATGACCAGATAGCCTACTATAGATTAAAGCGTCTCAAAACAAAAATAAAATAACATTAAATAATGTAGTGATATTAATGTAGCAATATAAATTATAATCATTGTATTATCAAAGGCTGTTAATAACAACAGGTCGGAAAACAATCAGAAGAGTAAAAGCCTTGGCTAAGGCGGTCTCCGCCCTCTGAAGGGTTAGGCCAGTTGATCTCCGAGACCACCAAATGTGGCTATGTGCCGGCATCCCCTACAATACGACTTCTCTGCAATACGTAATAACTAGTACAGACTGCTCACAAATATCTCTCCGACCCTAATTTACACCACTACAGAGACTCTTGGGACATTTTAACTGGTTAGTTATCTGTAAATGTAACATATTTTATTAATACCAACTAATTCATGATCTATTCAGGGTTACCAACCTGTGTGTTGCGTCATACTGACAATCATGGAGAGAAATACGAAATTTTGGAATGAAAAATAAAGAAATTGTGTCCACTAGCTAAAGACAAAATAACTAAAATTCCCCTTAAGAGTGTTCCTAAATAGACCTAAGAAGCCGCCATTTGCGTGTCGAGCCACGGTTCCTAAGTCTTTAGCGCTCTGGGAATTGACATGTAGGCCTATAAGAGAAAAAAATTGCGTTTGCATTGGAAGCCTATAAAATCTCAGATGGTAGAGGATTAGCGTATAAAACTAAATGTCTTTGGTTCAAACCCCAGTATAAGAATAAATTTTTCTCATCAAATATAATTTGTCCTTCAGTAAGAAATGTTAAATTTATAATAAAAACATAGAAATGCTCTTCAGGCTTCATAAAGTTATAGGACTACTAAAATTTCATTAAAACTCTTCTTAAATAAGAAACCACCACTTTCGTATCGAGCCACGGTTCATAAACCTTTGGCGCTCTCGGAAATTGAAAAGTAGAAGAGAAAATTTTGCGATTAGATTGGAGGCCTAGAATAGCTCAGATGGTAAAGCATTAGCGTATAAAAAGGCATATATTTTTCTATTCAAATAGCCTACCGGTATAAAAATGAAAAATAATTGTTATGTCACCTACTGACTAGGGGAAGTTCGGGTAATGTGGACCCTTCGGTTTGAGTGCCCCCTGTAAATATAATCTTTAGTTGCTGCTGCTCTCGAACATAAAATATTTTAACTTCTTCCCCTAATCAATTTTGACGTGTTCAAGGCCTGTTTCCTTTATTCTTTGTTCAAAGAAATTTGTGGAATTTATGAAAAGACCAGTTCAAAAGTTTTTCAAACTAAGAATTGATTCTTCATTTCTGCTATTGAATATTACAAAAATGTTGATAATTTTCCTAAATATATTATATTAGTGTAGATGCAGTTTTAATATAGGCCTACTGACGGATTTGATTTCATGTTATGTGACATGGCAGCTGTATAAAATAATTAAACATAACAGAAGAATTCGGTTAATGTGGACCCTCCATGAGGCGGTTAGAGTGAACCTGTTCCACTTTACACGAATAGGCCTACTTACATTTTAGTAATGAGGATATCTGTAAAAAAACATGCACTTAATTAATTTTATTTAATATTCTTGTAATTTTACTAAATCCAAAAACTGTCGCTGTCTGCAGATGAATGACGTGTGAATGGTTATAGGCCCTAGGCCCCTAATCAACCATACTTTTTCAAAACATAAAATAAATATCAACGCTTTTAATTACGATCAGCCATATATTTTTTCAGATTAATGTGTGCCTGTCTGTATAAATTAATAGAGAAAATAAACTTAAAAATAGTATAAAATAGTCTGGACTCAGGGTTCCAGTTTACCCGAATTTGGAGGTTTAAGTGGATCTTTCTTGTAATGTAAAAAAGTTTATAAATTATGAAGATGTTTGGAATTTTGAATAAAATAACAATGCTATTTCATAGTTACAACACTAATGATAATCACTGTAATGAAACAAAATTCAATTCTCTTAATTAAACGAAGAAAAACAACAAAATCAAAATAGGGGTCGACATTACCCCAAGTTCCTCTACAACGAATTTGACATTAATGTATAATGAATACGATATTAGCAAAGGATATGTAGGTTGGTCTACATTCTTAGATAGAGTTTACAAATGAGAACTGAACACCTGTGACTATGTTCGACTTAGTATTTTCCTAGCGACAATTCGAGAGAAAGTGAACACCTGCAATAATGTTCAGTTTACAGACAGGATTACTGTCTCACAAGTAAGACTTTTTTAAACAGGATTTTATTTGGAATGTTTTCTGGCAAGAAATTAAATAACTCTTCAAAGAAGAGACCATCAGATTCTATGATCTTGATCCATCTTCCAGCGAGGTTTAGGCCTAATATCCCGTGACGGTAGCTGCCAGTCACTGGTTTTTGATACGAACAATTCGATGAGACCCACATCACATCTTTGATGTATTCATTGTTTTCGAAATTTCACTCAATACATGGGCCATTGATCGAAACAGATGGTAATATGAACGCACAATATCAGGAATATAAAATGCTGGGTGTGGTAACAATTCCTCCCCAATTCCTCTTGGTAGACCAAGAATGAGGTGGGAGAATAACATTAACTATGAATTGAGGGAAGTAGATTATACAGGGAATGATTGGAAAGCATTAGCTCAGGATAGGGATGTATGGAGAGCTTGTGTCCGCGCGGCCATGAACCTACGGGTTCGATAGTGCCAGTGAGTAAGTAAGTAAGTAAGTAAGTAAGTAAGTAAGTAAGTAAGTAAGTAAGTAAGTAAGTAAGTAAGTAAGGTAACAATTCCTCCCAATTCCTGAATGTTTGTCATAGTTGTTCATGACTATATGAGGTTTCACAAGATAACTTTATTTCGTTCTAACTTACTATTTCTATATTCAATCCCATCAGGTTGTTATTACGACATTTAAAGTGTTTTCCCCTGGCATCGGCTTTATGTGACCCAATTCTGAGAATGGGGAGCCTGAAATGCGGAATTACGCTGCCCTGATGATATAGCCTATGATAGGTGATGATGATGGTAATGATAAACTTAATCCAAATGAGGTGAATATGTTAGCGAGGTGAGTATGGTATTGATGGCCAGATGATGTTCGGGTACAATTTGGGCCTTAAAGATTCCTGACATTTGTCTGAAAGGTGAGGTAAAACCACGAAAACAAATATATTTCGGTTAACTAATGCTGGGCATCTCCGTCCCAAAATTTCATGAACTCATGCCAGTTTTTGAAAATAAAATCCGCATCGACTGCACACCCGTTTGGGACAAATTCCAAGTCCAATCACACCTTCAAAATTCCATTAGACACACAACATTACGTTAGAAACATATGTTACGTAGGTCTTTGAGACAACATAATTTTTTTCTTGGCGATAATTCGAGTCAAAATAAACACTCGCAACAATACTTAGTTCACGCTTCCCAATAATAACTTAGAACGTACACAGGCCTGCTGTAGGCTATATATGAGTGAGCAACAAATAATGACATTAATTAAATAATTAGGGGCATAATAAGATAGTAGCTTACATCAGTGTTTCGATTAAACAATCGTTTATAGAATAAGAAAACGAACAATTATAACTATATTATCAAAAAACACAATAACATAAATGGTTCAGAGACATGGGATTTGAATACAGGAGCAATAGAAAAATGTATCCAACAGAAATGGACTTCTGGCGACGATCAAAAAGGACTTGGAGGAGAGAGAAAATGATAAACAATGTTATGAGAGAGAGGCTAAAAGTGTAAGATAAACAGTCAAAACAAGATATTTAAGATATTTTGAACCTATGAGAAAGATGAAGAAGTACAGTTTACTGAAGAATATTTATAAATGAATGAAGAAAAAATAGGAGGACCAAAACTAACATGGATACAATGAGCAGGCCTAGTCAGAACAATGGAGGAAAGAGGTTTGTTGGAAAGGGCATGGAAAAATTGAGAGGAATAGAGATTGGAAATAGAATCTTGAAGTGGGAGAGAACATTTTTAGAGACGCTTTAACATCTAAGGTATTACCGTAAATTGAATTTTCTTTTATATTCAATAGAAAATATAGGTCTATGCCAAATGTGTGTGGTTTTTATATCCTACGGAAGTTCAGTGAATTAGTTTCAGTTGTGTTAGAAAATTACGATTGATGATGAATGGTTAGTGGAAAGTTAATTCCAGTATTTGCTTTAGCGAAGATAAACAGTAAACAGAATCAGTCAGCTTTGCTATCACCAGGATTTGAACTCGGGATTTCCCTAACATGTGCTCTGAAGGCTACCGTCTGTGCCAACTTGCTCAGTTTTAAAGGCTATCCGGTCTTAAGTGATCCTCATCAAAACAAAACCATGTGACCTGCTCTATTTTGATTGTTATCGACGTCGATATAGAAACAATAAGTACGCGAAAAAAAGTAGTTTTCTTCATTAAATTAAATATAGGTTATGTCCTCTGAATACCTACTTGTTATTCTTCGTGAATAAAAATAATGATATTCAAAACATAGAAAATATTCTAAAATATAGTCTACCTAATCAATAATTACAACTTAAAATAGTTTATTGCATATGGATGATTAATTTTGAGTCATGCTTCAGACTTTTCTGATGCAACAAAATGGCTGAAAGTGTTGAGTCTTCTGTTGCTGTGTCTCCATCTAAATTTTTAAAACACAACCCTGGCAAATATTTAACTAGTGGTAAAAAACAGTGAAAAATCTCATCAGAGTTCTCGTAATCTTCCCCATTCAACAATCATAGGCCTATGTCTTACATACTTCACACCTGCTCCCTGTTAATGTGACAGTAATTGTGGCGCGAATGGCGGAAGGATACAATTGACGTTTGTTTATGTTAGGATCTTCTAAGAGCAGATAAGGTATAGGTCTAATAAAAGTAAAAGTAGTAAAAGGTTTCCGCTATAGGATGCTCTTGGGGTAGAAGGGAGTCAAGGCCCGCATTGTTCTAGACAATAGCCTATAGACACAAGCTGATCTCGTCGACCGCCTTTACTCCCTGAACATATATTTGGTGCTCATTTTCGTTAGAGACTGAGTGGACCAAGGGCCATGGTATCACCAGATAGTTTAGACCATTTTAAAAAGTCCTGACCCCATCCGGACACGAACCCGCAACCTTTCAAATTAAAACGTATTATCTCAAGCAATTACACTACTGCAGTAATGTATAACAATATCCAATCATACTGTTAGCGGATCCGGGGGTGATTATCGATTGGGGCTGAATTTCCGTTTTGAAATTGTCTAAGGACTTCTCAACTGCAAGACAAATTCCAGTATATTCAGAGCATTACTTACCCGAAAAATTCTGGTCTCATGATTATCACCAATTAGGCTTATAATCAAGGAATTACAATTAGACAGTAGAACCATGTATTATATCGGACCAACGGATTTGTGCCCCTTTAGAGCTGCAGTCGTTCTTAGAAAAGTTAACACCTGTTCTCACTCCATTCCACGCGCTTCCCTCCCACCACGTCAAACAGCAGCCAGGATAACTTTCCGAGTAGGGATGTTGCCAAACTTTCCCCAAACAATGTCATGGATCTTGAATACTAAATAATGTAAGATAGCCAAATTATTACTTCTTTATATTTAAGTAGGCCTAATAATAATGATTTACTTTTATTATTTGTTTAGTAGGCCTAATTATTCTTTCACCACTCCGAACTACAGTGTTGATGTTGAGTTGACAACGCTGGACTGCAAGTGCAAATAACCTGTTCCCCAAGAAGGCTTAAATTTGTAAGTAGAGGGAGGGGCGAAATAAAAGAGAGTGATAGGAATGCAGGAAGGGAAATGATTTACCTGGGCAGAAAAGGAATTAGGGTCGTATGCAAATACATTGGTCTCTACTCAAATTCTCAAATTACTTCCAATCACTGGTGAGCTGAGATCGAATTAACGGCCGCCTTAACCGGTCATGCATGAATGTTGACGTTTTCGTAATATTGGCAACGAATTACCCAGAATTCTCAGCGATAAAACCACTTCCGTTATTTTCGTCTGCTATAGAGGAATGTATTTATGCTTGCATCCCGCAAATAATACCGTATACAAACACGTCTGCGACGCGCAATATTACGCCGATTCTCCTGTTCTTCCAGTTGAATTCTTTGGTAGACTCTATCAAATTCCTCTTCTCCGCGTATACCGAAAACATGATCGAAGTCTTCAAGGTCCGACATCTTGGATAAGTTTCAAACTACATCGGTTACCATCGGTTCCCTTCGGGATTTTCACATAAGTTTATATCTTGAGCTTAAGGTACCTTGTCAGGTAGCTTACAATTATTACCGCGTGAATAGATTCTGATTAAGAAAAATGTGTTCGAATAAAACTTTATCAGCAGAGAACGCCTTTTACTGTCTAATGCGTTCAAACATTCGACCCTTAGTGTTTAGTTCGCATATCTTACGGTGGCATATATCCGTTGGTCTTACTATAGCTTTGGCCTATAACAATAGGATGAAGATTATCATAGTTAGAAAATTAGCTATTATCGGTTAGAGCCGGCGGTTGTCGAATGATAATTAAAAATTCCTTCCCATGGCGAGAGAGAACGCCAAAATTCACTGTCCAGACTCGACAATAACCTACAGGAAAAAGTAACACTCGCTGAAATAGCTAATTTGATGGGGGTTGAAATTAATATTTTGGAGGGGAGATGGATTTTAGGGATGCTATCTTAACAGTTAAAACTATCATAAAAAACAAGAAATATGTAGTAGGCCCCTAAGTTAAAAAACGATTGAAAAATGAAAGAGAGTTATTTATCATGGAGCCATATGAAACGATCCGATATTAAAAATAACTTCATTAAATTAATGTCCTACTAATAATAGATTTAAACATTTAAGTATGAAGTACTGGGACATTATCTTCTGTTATTTATAGTCACATTTATTTTAGGTCAAAGAACGAAGATCATTAAACAGACAAGAGACACTAATGTAAAACTGAATAAAGTATCCAGCAGTTTGATTTCTTAATGGAAGTGCACTAAAGAAAACTTTCTATTAAAAAGCAAAAATGAAAAATGGATTGATGTAGCTTATAATTTATCCCCAATTTTAATTTTAATTCATACTAAAAGCTCAGAAAATTTGCAAATAAAGTAATAAATTGATGACTAATCTTCATTTGTGATTATAGTGATCAACTGTAAAAATCCGAGGTCAAAGAGCAATCAATGTCTTTAATTTATCAAGAAGAACAAAGGGAAATTGTTTCCCTTTTTGTATTCTAATGTATATGAATTAGGAATACTGTAGAGGGTTCATTATTCATAAAATGCCACAGTGACAATTGTCATTATAGGAACACTAATGTTTCATATACTTCATCAAATGCAAACGTTGAACTCTGCTTATCCATTGATAATAATTATTCATGACATATCTAACTTTATCAGAAGAAATTCTAAAACCACTGATAAGCATAATCGTTAATACAGATTTACATTTTCATGTTACGTAAATACATCATTTGTTTTCCAGAAATGTCATAAAATAACCAGATTTATTAGGGCTTTACTTTCTAGGTTACAGCACGAGTCAACATATATATCATCATCAATGTTTTATTTATAAGAAAATGGGAGTGATAAGAAGGTTAGTTCAAAACATAACCTTACATCATGTTTATTTGTTATTTATAATCGCTGTAGTCTTGAGGTAGCAGTCTGCTAACAATTCCTCTTCATAGCACTTCCTCCTATTCTACTTCCTTCACAGTAGCCTCTGCCCGCTCCTGGAATCTCCTTCCTCAAGATATCAGGGGTTGCCGCACACTTGGTACCTTTAAGTCACGCTTATACAGTTACCTGTTGTCTAATAATTAATTTTTCTCTATTTATTTAATTTTATACTATGTCATTAATCTTTTCCTGTTTTTTTATATATATTGTACATATTATATATTTAAATTCGTTAAATTTAAAGTAAATCAAAATACATTATAAATATTAATTGTATTGTATTCATAACTTGTAATCGTTTTATATATATATATATATATATATATATATATATATATATATTGTAATTTAGATTTAAGACTATTTTTTTGTTTGTATTTTTTTAAACCTGGTTGAGTGGTAGACAAGGCCTTAAGGCCTTAACTCTGCCAGGTAAAATAAAGCTATTATTATTATTATTATTATTATTATTATTATTATTATTATTATTATTATTATTATGGGACGGGCCCGAGCTCTATCGCCGGTCGGGACAAGTTTCCTGGGTGATTATTTATTTATGGCTTTTTCTTCACCTGTAAGACAAATGTCAGGGAACTTTACAGCCTAAACGATCCTAGAACATCGCCTGGCTATCAAAATCATTATTAGGGCCTATCATATTATTGATACATAAAGGCTTTCACGGTTACTTTTGACATTACGAATTTCATTTATAATCACCTGTAAAGTCAATTGTATTTTTGTATTGTAAGCCTATGTTTTCCCTTTACAGAGATTTATGCGCTCTCCCCCTACAGGGAAGAATTTGAACCATACTAATTTAGTTACACTTGTTTTCGTATAGATGTCATTTTGAGTGGTACGTGGTCAGCATTCCGCCTGACATCTAGGAAACCAAGATAGTACTAGGACGGGAAAATTCGGTAAATGCTTAGAGGACTTTTCATTCAGGCTTAAGGATTTTTTACGAGCCTGAAAATCTTCAGACTCGGGACCCACGGCTTAAAGTCCCTCCCGGATGACTTGCTACTTGGATTTTTCCGTCCTAAAAATCCATCGATCCCGGCCGGGTTTGAACCCGCGACCCTCGGGACCAGAGGCAAGGAGCATAACCACTAGTCAACCAAATCCTTGGAATACGGCGCACTCCATCTGCAGCACAATTCCTGGATATCTCTCTCATCTGATCTATCTAGAGCTTTCTGGTTATCAACGCTTGATTGTCATCTAATGGCTCATAGACATTTTTTTATCTTTGAGAATAAGATATAGTCACAAGGGCTCATGTCTGGTGAATTTGGTGGATGTTTGAGGACTTCCCAATTCCACTTCTAAACAAATTCTACTGAACGCCTTTTTAGGGCGATTTTACTCACTGAATGTGAGATACAGTGAATGTAATAAAAAATATTGCTATTTCGAGACTCAATATTACAGATTTAGGCTATACAACAAATACTGCTCAGCAATGTACTACAAGATTACAATGGTCACCGCTAGGATCGCTGATTTACAACAGCGTTGCCATTATATACTTTTCAAATGCTCTAATTAGTATATTCCAAAGTATATTTTTTGGGAATCTTGATCGTGTCTGCATTGTTGTCTTGATCCGAGCCGGCAACTGTTCTCCATCTGCTGACCTCAGCTCTTCCTTCTTCTTCTCGAACGGTAGTAGCCCTAGTAGCGCACATGCCCTCCACTCACCCGGGTACATAAGACACAGCTAAGACACCCGCCGGCACCCGGAACGGGAGAAATAAGCCACCGTTCCCAGGGATGGGATAGGAGCCAACTGATGAAATCCCGGCCTGGGCCCTATCTGACTTCAGGTCTGTGGTAGGCTGAGTATCCGACAGGGCCTCAACTGACTCCGCTAGCCTGGATTCGGGGAACGGAGGTGGAAAGGATACATAAAAGGGAGCATTGCATTTGTAATCACTACTACTAGCACGAGCTGCAATTTCACTTCGAGAGCAGGCTCTTGAAGATGTCACCCAACAATAGGTGATGGAACTTCGATAAGTTGAACGAAGAATCGAGGTCAGCAGATGAAGTAACAGTTTCGGATAAAGACAACATGTAGGCCTAAGACAAGGGCAAGAATCCCGATAATAAACTTTGGAGTGTATTATTCTTACTTGTGTGGTCACAAAAGTATGTAGGGCTGTGTGATCCATAATTAAAATCCCTTTCTCGACAGGTGGTGTCACAGTAAGGCCCGGATGGCGTGCGGCACCCAAAAGTACCTATAAGGTGAGAGGTTAAACTGCGATAATGAGATGGAATATTCGCTTTAACTACAATGGTTCTTATCGCGAAACTCTGTGAGGCGTCTACTTGATCAAATTTGGGATTCTCTCTTTCCTAGACATGTTTCCTGTACCTGTGTTGAATATTCAAATAAACTCTTACTTGACAAGCGCTGACGCTAATTTGTAGTAGCTATTCTTATGGTAGGCCTAGTTAATAGGCCTTACTATATTTAAGATCATATTTTATTCCATTCAAATCACGATATCAAAGGGCCGACAATTTTTGTTCAGAAGTCTCTGTTTTAGACATGAGGTTTTTAATTCCGTAAAATCCATGACATGGAACCCAGGACTCCACATGTCTTCTGAAGGAAGCCATAGGCTACTTAAGATTTTACGCTCTGAATTTTGAACCTGTGAACGTCAGAATTAGGCGAGCACGGCAACCACGAGTCTATCAAGACTGACGTAGTCTTCGATGGGACTATGAGAAGGACTATCTAATTCTACTAGATACTCTAAAGTCTAATGTTACTTTATTAGCCTATGTATATCACCTCTATCATCATCCTTCCATGTGTGGAAACCCTATCTCGCTGCTTGATAAACAACAAAATTATACTTAGATCAAAGGAGGAGTAGGCCTTAAAATAATATAAAATTTAATATTGTGGAAGAAAACGTATTAGGCTACATTGAAATCGAGACAACCTTTAGTCTGCTAAAAAAAATTAAAGCCCATGACACTACAATTCCGAAAAGCTTAGGCCAACTATAAGTTAGGCTATATGGTGCTGTCTCTCATTAGCAGTTGCCGTTAGTCCTGAAGGGAGCGTTATTAGCGTGATGCAATCCCTTAACTTGATATTAGACTACATAACAGTATATACAGTCAATATGCCCATTTCACCAATAAATGTTTAAAATGGTCAACAAGTTTCTACAGCCAAGCTGTCATTCTCAAGACCAGATATTGAGTCAATATCTGGTCTTGAGAATGACAGCTTGGCTGTAGAAACTTGTTGACCATTTTAAACATTTATTGGTGAAATGGGCATATTGACTGTATATATATTTTAATATTGTATCACCAAGAAGATCAATTGTGTATTAAATACATAACAGTGAGCTACATGGTCTTAATAGGAAACCAGATATAATAAGAACAGTTAAGTATCGTAGACTGCGATGGGTAGGACATGTGGCACGAATGAGAATGAAAGAGGTGCATGGAAGCAGCTTGTAGGAAAACAAAAGGGAAAACACCAGTTGGTAGACCAAGAATGAGGTGGGAGAATAGCATTAAACATGATTTCAATGAAGCAGATTATATAGATGATGATTGGAAAACATTCGATTAGTATAGACATGTATGGAGAGTTTATGTCCGTGTGGCCATGAACCTGGAGTTTCGATGGAGCCAGTGAGTTAGTTTTATGTAGCTATTTTGCATTCGAATTCGCTGCTTCTCAATTCGATAAATTACCCGTAGCCATTCAGAAGTCTTCTCATGCCCGAATACACACATTTCATAACCTAATTTTTAAAAAAAATCATACGATTAAATGTTTTTTATCATATGATAAAAAATAAAATATAAGAAAATAAAATGTATATATTGAAATTATTAGATAGAATTGCACAATACAGAGATGAATGGATGAACCACATCAATAGAATGGATAACAATCATCATCATCATCGTCATCTTCCAGGGATTAAGCCTGTTGGCTCGTTCCGGTTTCATGAAAGCTAGAATTGTTAAAATTGTTCAGACCAACTTCTGTGTGGGCGACCAACATTTCTCTTTCCGGGCGGTTTATATTTTAGCAATAATTTTGGAAATCTTCCTTCTGGCATTCTATCAATATGTTCTTTCCAGTCGTTCCTATATTTAATTATTCGGTCTGTAAGTTTGAAAATGTTTAGTTCCTTTGTTACCTATACTACATTTCTTTTCTTATCCAGCAGAGTAGCCTATATCCTGCTATATTTCTTAAAAATCACATCTCAGCTGTTTCCAATCTTTGTTCTTGTCTTTTAGTAATCGTCCAACATTCTGATCCATACATCAATACAGGAACAGCCATTACTTTATAAAATTTAAATTTTGTTTTTTTTCTTGTGGTTTTTAAGGGTTCTTTTAATAGTGCCACACATTAGATTAAATTGATTTACTTTGTCATGCATAACAATAGAATTCCAAAACAGATTCTTCTTTACACTAGGACGAAGAAATGTTGGAAGACCCAGTAAAAGATGGATAGACTAATTCTAGCATGAGATCGGAACAGACTTTAAGGTCTAATCCTTGATGCTAATGATGATGATATGATTATAACTGGGAGTCGAACTCTGGACTCCTGAATTGTAAGTCATACACGCTCACCGTTAAATTACGTAGGCAGTCACGTGGAAAGCCTAAACATGTAAATGTAAATTAAACAGGGAATATAAAATTTTTGGTGGGCGTGTGAATATGCAGCCCTGTTATTATAAGGTAACTCTGTAACATACAGTATACAAAGGCCATTACGTATTATTCATGACATGGGGTTTCTTTGCTTTAAAATTGCCATTCTGACACAAAACATACAGCTAGCAAATTATAGACTGTGTTTCCTAGAAAGTAAAATCTGTATTATTTAAAAAATAAACTTCTTTGAATTAAGTCAACTTTAAAGACCTGAAACAATAGGATGCTATAAAAAACGTTTTGGAAATAATTTTACACCTGCTTTGTTTTCTTGTTTTTAATCATATTTTATTCATATTTAGTATATAATTATTTTTTATCAGACAATTTAAACATCGTTGCCAAGGGAGAGGGAAGGGCACGCCATAGCATAGTTTTATTTATTTATTTTACCTGGTGGAGTTAAGACCGTAAGGTCTTCTCTTCCACTTCACCAGAGTTAAATTATACATACAATAGGAATTATGATTAATGATACATAGGCCTAATAGATATAGACTACACAATATAAAGTTGACAAGGGTAAGAAAGAAAAATAGTAATAATGATAATAATAATAATAATAAGTAATAATTATAATATAAATAATAATAATAATAATCATAATAATATAATAATAATAATAATAATAATAATACTCTATATCTATAATTAGATTAAGTAAATGGTTTGGAAAAAGAAAGTTTAAAATATAAAGGAATAATAAAAGTAGGCTATATATGTAACACGATTATATATTATATTGGTGAAGGCAATACGCTTCAAGCCGGAACGTCGGGGGTTCGAGACCCCGTAGGAAAAGGAATATTAAACTATCCCAAACCTTCTGCAAGCACCAAACTTTCTGGGGTCCACTGAACCTCTAACGGAAATGAGTACCAGATGCTTATTATGGAGGTACAGACTGCTGTAACGCAGGGCTGAAAACCCGGCTGACACATCGTGCCAATTGTGTAAAAATGTGAGAGCCTTAACATCTGACTACTTCAAGAGCATCTTGAGACCAGTAGTGGGATCACTTTACTTTATCGCCTATGATAGAGAAACGGTCCAGTTTGATTAGTGGTTACTATTTTCATCTCCATTTTTGGGTTTCGTTGGTTCAGACTCGGATGAGGTCTAAGAACCTTTAAGGGCGTAAAATTACTGAGTAAGCTGCGGTCCCTTCGGGAGGAAATTAAAGCCAAAGGCCATGTATAGTAAATTAACGGCAAGTAAATAATCTCAATCCAAAAATAATAAAAATTTCTCGACCTTTTCTCGTCTTTCCATTAAGTGTTTTAACCTACATCACACGAGTGATGGATGAGGGAAATGTCTAGAAATTTTGCTGCAGGTGGAGTTTCTCATCTTCAATGATTTTATAACTTATTTATTGAAATGATAATTATATAGGCCTAATAGAAGGCTATACAATTCCAAAAAATAACCAAAATTAAGTTAATATGAAACGTACGAGTAAAAACGTTGTAATTAACAAACTTATTGAAGGTAGGGGAATTGATATTATTATTATTATTATTATTATTATTGTTATTATTATTATTAGTACGGACATGCCCAGCGAATGAAAGAGGATTGGCTACCAAAATCTGTTTTTGGAATGGAAAACTGAGGGAAGACGAGACAGAGGAAGACCTAAAACCTCCTGGAGTCAGGGAATATGTTTATACATGAAGGAGAAACATCTACAACCAGAAGATTGGATGGACCGACCAAAGTGGCTATTGGGAAATAGATGATGTCAAAGACATTAATCAACCGATGATCTATCTATGAAATGAATTTTTTAAGATCCTTAAAAGGATGTACACGCATGGATAGATTACACAATGAATCAATAAGAAATGAACTGGCGATATTTTGAATATTCGATAAACTAGAAGAGCACAAATACCAATGGAAAGAACATTTAGACAGAATGGACAATACAAGATTACCCAAAAATATCAACGCCTACAAACCACATGGAAAAAGATCGGGACGACCAAGGAAACGATGGACTTCAGACCGGAACAGGTCGCATTGACCTAATCCTGGAAAGGAAGAAGAAGAAGATGATTATTATTATTATTATTATTATTGGTATCATCATAATGAATATTTTATGTTTAGGCTCAGCAGAGCCTGTTCCTATATCTCAAGATGTTATTGATTTTTCCAGCGTTGTTCAGGTCTTCCTCTGCTTCTGTGTCCTTTAGGTTGATACCGGAATTCATTGTTTGACAAACGATGTGAATTCAATCTGTGGAGTTGATGTAACCAATTCCTTTGATAACCTATGTTTGGTTATCATCAACTAATTTTAAGTTTTAAACTTTCACGAATGTCAAAATTTCTCGCTTTATCCAATCTACTTAGACCTAAAGGAGAATTTAAAATATCATCTGTGCAGCTTGTAATTTGATGTTATGTCCAAAATTTAGAATAAAATTTTCACTGTTATATTTTAGGAAAATTTCTGTTGTTAAATATAACAATCGTAATTGAGCTTCTATGCAAATTTGTATCCCAAACTGTGTCTTATAATAAAATTGTCTATTATTGGTGCTGTTAAAAATAACAACTGTCTGGATACATAGATAAATTCTTTATTCCTGTGACGTGGTACAACATGAAGACCTAGGGAAAGTGAAGACATAACATTTAGAAAAAGGTATTCCCTATAATAAGCAATGATATAATAAATATGGTACAGTTATCAAACAACTTTCTTTTAATTAACAACTTGAAGTGGCCATATTCTGAAGTTATATTGCACCTTGGCAATTTTAAAAATATTTTTAAAGATATAGCCTGTATCCAAAACTGATTCGTGTTGTATATCTACAAAGTCAACTTTATAAGTTATCATAAGTAATGCCACGAGTGATTTCCAAACTATCAATAAATTCACGACTCACGAAGTGAGGAGTGAATTTATCTAGAGAATTTGGAAATCAAGAGTGGCATTTGTTAGGACTATTTAACGAATAAAATTAAGCTCTTTACTCACAAATCATTGTTTAACTATAGTTATTTATAAAATATTTATATATTTAATGTAAACGACGATGTTTGAAAACAAATCAGGAATGTGAGGTTATGTTCATTCACTGCTGATTGATCATATTATTTATTGCCAAATAAGATCGCAATATTGTAAGAGTGCGTCCAAGTGGAGAAATAATGAAACACATCGAACTATATATCATAATCAACATTACGGGTTATTCATTTATTTTTTTAGTAAACAACTCAGTAAAATCAAGGAACCTTTTCATTATTTGCTATATTCAATGCATTTGTTGGAGAAAAATAATGCTTTGACCTGTTCAGAACATTAAAAAAGAGGAGCTTTCTTTATCACAAAAGTAGGAGCTGATAAAGGGAAATCGATAAAGAGCGAGGTGAAACACGACTGTCATTGGTTGTAAAACAAAATTCATTGAAACGTGATTGGTCATTGACTAGCATTTGTGGCATGAGTTAAATTGTCATTACAATTTCTAGTTTCCTACTCATGAGAACTGACATTAAGATTAAATTTGTTAATTTTTTTTGCAAATGCCCCAGGTTGTCTTTCGACATTCCTGGTGTTCTCTCCTGACATGGCGTACTTGTAACCCACTTCTGGGGTTGGGGCGCCTGGAAGGCGGGATTACGTTGTCCCGATGATATGATGGGTGATGATGATGATAGTGGTGCGCCAAGAGAGTCCCTAATCCTAAGCTTATTCTAAGTTGAATATGAATGATGATGATTGCGATGGCCATATGATTTCAGGGACCATTTGGGCCTGTTTTCCTAACATTTGTCTTAGGTGAGGTAAAACCCCGATAAAAACCTCACCCAGAAAAACTGTCCCGAGCAGGGATCGAACCCGGACCCGCTTCATGAAAAGCAGCACGTTACCTCGAGACTACAGTGGTGGACAATTTGTTAATATTTAAATATTAGCATACGAGCGGCATAGATAGAATGCTGGGTGAGAAAAAAAAAAGATGAAAAATGGTTTATGATGTTCTTTTGATTTGGCTGAACAAATTATTTAAAAGTTCAGTAGACACGCAACCATAACAACAGAACCAGGAATTAAATTATTTAAATGTGGATATGTTAAACGCAATGAAAATAGAAAGATTAGATTTTACGGTTAAGTTAATGTAGTTAATAGTAATAAAAAGGTGAAAGAAATATTCTCTATTTTTCTGTAATGAACTGTGGACTCAGTAAAAAAAATTTAGAATGCAGATCTGGTAAAAAAATAGGCCTATATATAGACCTACATATAGAACTAGGCCTATATATATCCCGACTCAAGTATTTATTTTTCTTTTCATGTCATAATTAGCCTTCATTCCTAAATGTAAAAAATATAGTTAGCCTTTAACAACTAAATATAAAAGCGTTACTGCTATAAAGTAAAACTTCTCTTTAAAATGCTTACTTGTTATAGTAGCCACTAGATGGCAGTTGGAGCGACATCCCGCTGCCTCTCGTATAAATTGAGAACAATAGAAATAAAATAAAAATAAATATCTGTGTTAGCATTCCTCAGTAGTTCAGTTGGTTAGAGCGCTAACGTATAAGTTTGGAGATATCGGGTTCAAATCCCGATTCAAGCATTTATTTTTTTTCATATGATAATTGGTCTTCATTGCTAAATGTTAAAAATATTGTAATAACATCTAAATATAACTTACAAGCGTTCCTGCTATAAAGTAAAATTTCTCTTTAAAAATGCTTAGGCCTACTTGTTATAGTAGCCACTAGATGGCAGTTGGAACGATTTCCCGTTGAGTTTCATGTAAATTGAGAAAATATATGTTTGTGTTAGGATTCCTGAGTAGCTCAGTTGGTTAGAGCGCTAACGTATAGCCTAAAGTTAGAGATCTCGGGTTCAAATCCCTAAGACATTTATTTTTCTTTTCATATCATATAGGCTATAGAATGTATATATGCCCTAATGAATAGGAATGTTTGGAAGAGATCCATTGTGGAGCCAAGTCTCCTATATGATTCTAGGGTCAATTAAGAAGGAGATGAATATTACAAATTTTGATATAACGAGTTAGTAGGCCTATCTATTCTAAAGGATTTATTCATCAGCAGGTACATTGTATCACCCATAAAGACAGAAGTAGGTGCAAGTTAATGATATTATTTGAATTAAACAAGAAAAAAGCGAAGGCGAAATCATAGATCCTACTATTCGTTTTGAATCCACAACACCCAACCTACCTGAGGAGGCAAAAAAAAAAGTATCTTAGGGCCTACAAGAAAAATACATCACAAACTGTGACCGGTCTTCTCTGTGGAGGTACCATAGCTAATTATTTTGTTAAATGACAATAAACATACAGGTCTAATAGGCTATAAAAATATCAATGGAAACATAAATTCTTAGTAGTAGACCTCAAATAAAATATTAAGTCGCAATTTGACGGAATCATCTAGCCTAGGCCTATATGGACAACATCGTATCAGTAGGCTATTTAACTATTCGCTCCGGTGGGGTCAGGATTTTTAAACTTACCCAAACCTTCTGGTGGCACCATAACCCTGGGGTCGACTCGGCCTCTAAAGAAAATGAGTACAGGACGCTTATTCTGGGGTAAAGGCGGCCGTCACGCAGGGCTGACAACCCGGCAGACATAAAGAGACGACTGTCTAGAAAAAGTGGGAGCCTTAACCTCTTACTACCCCAAGGGTCTCCTAAGTGGAATTTATCTAAGGAATTAACATTTGGTATGGGGACTATACCAGCCAATTATTGTGTTACATTTTCAGTTTAGTATTTTTATTTTATTTTACAATCTATGTCATTGAGCCTATAGAAAGGGTTCACGTAAAAATTGAAAAAAAAATTGTACTTTAGGGAGATTGAATTAATTTTATTTTTAATTAGCCTATTTATCGAGAGAATATTGAATTATTTATTTAAGTTAATAATAATAATAATAATAATAATAATAATAATAATAATAATAATAATAATAATAATAGGTCTAATAGCTTTATTTTCCCTCCATGGTTTCTTTACCTTGTCGTGGTGGAGTGGCTTTGCGTGCTTAAATGATCCTGAGAGCTATGTCGGCAGTAGCATTGCTGCCGATAGGGTTACCCATGCCGGTCTGGTCGAAGGTGATAAGCCAGACGAAAAAAGTACCTTGGGCGAAAGAGTGACGATCTTTCACCGTAAAAATACAACCGTCAAGATATGCGGACATGGGTTCATCTGGGGTAAAATTTTCCGGAGGTCAAATAGTCCCCCATTCGGTTCTCCGGGCGGGGACTACTTCAGGGAACCCATGCCAAAGGCTCAAACACAGGGACATGTTCCTAGGAACATGGAATGTTAGGACTTTATACAATAGCGGGGCACTAGAGGTATTGACGCGGGAATTAGATAAATCACCCTTGGATATAGTCGCTTTACAGGAAGTTAGGTGGCCAGGAGAAGGTTTGAAGCTTCTTGTAGGAAAGCCAGAGAGAAAACACCCAGTCGGTAGACCAAGAATGAGGTGGGAGAACAACATTACTATGATTTGAGGGAAGTAGATTATACAAGGAATGATTGGAAAGCATTAGCTCAGGATAGGGATGTATGGAGAGCTTGTGTCCGCGCGGCCATGAACCTACGGGTTCGATAGTGCCAGTGAGTAAGTAAGTAAGTATGTAAGTAAGTAATAGCTTTATTTTACCTGCAGAGTTAAAGCCTTAAGTTGTAGGCCTACATAGTGATTTTTTTAAAAATTAGATTCAATAAAAGAAAAAGTAGGCTTCCTTTTTCAGATTTGTAAAGGTTAAAAAAATCTTACTTTATATTACAGTTAAGATCTAAGCATTCGAAAACATGGAGGTCTTTATTTAGGCCCTATACTCTATGTTCAGCACTATGTCTAGGTACAATTTTAAATATAAGTTTTATAATATCTTATTTAACGACGTTCTTTAAGAGCTCTAATCGATTACGTCGCAATTCAAATCTGGTCCTGAAAAGGTCGCCAAAATTTATTCAGAGCTTTCTTTTTGAAGGCTTGAGCTTTTACATATCATAAATGGGATCCATGACTTTACTTCCCCTCCGATGGGAGCTACACTTTGGAATTTTAAGCTCCAAAAAGCCGTCGATCCCCATATAGGCTAGAAGTCACCTTTTAAAGACAACATAGACACTCAAACAAGGGTCAATAAATTCGGAGCAAGTGGAATTTTAAACACCAATCCAATATCCATTGTAGCTAGTATGGATGATACCTTTCCCTCAAAGAAAGACATTGATTTGTTGGCACTGTGGTTTGAAAACGAAACCTACCAAATGCGAATCCAACATTCAACCTTGCAATAATACTGCAAGTTATAAACATATAAGTAGCCTAAATAACAGAGGGTTCAAAATTATTCTTTCTTTTGTTAGAAAACAAGTTAAAAGTTGTTTATGTGATATCGTGTTATATATACATCTAACAAAGGTTATTTGGCGATATTTAAATAAAGACATTGTCTTTGGGTGGGTTCCATTACTTATACAACACAATAATATTATAGGAAGGGGGGTAGGCTACCTAAGGATAGAAGGGATAAAAATAGTAAAATTTTTACTATTTTTTTTTCATTATTAATTAAAAAGGTTTGATTAATAAAAGAGATTTGTAGAGAATTTATAATTAGGATGATTGCGATGGAGAGATAAAATTAACTCTTTTTTTAAAAGTACACATATTTGTGGTTAATTGACCCGTATATTATGATTAGAAGACTAAATTACCTTAGGGATAACAGCGTAATTTATTCACATTCTTTTCATTCTTTTCATTATCAATTTCCACTTAAAAACGATGTCTTAATTTATTAACGTCCAATAGGCTACTTTGAAAGGACTGCTGCCAAAATATAAAAATGCATGTGTTATGTAATCAACATCATCAGTAATAATAATAATAATAATAATAATAATAATAATAATAATAATAATAATAATAATAATATGGCTAATAATAATAATAATATCATCAGGATAAGGATTAGATGTTCAGGTCTGTTCTCATCTCATGCTAGAATTGATCTGTCCATCTTTACTGGGTCTTCCAACATGTCTTTGTCCTAGTGGTTTGTAATGAAGAATCTGCTTTCGGAATAATACTAATAATAATGTCCTGCGCCGTAGCCGAGCGGTTAAGGTACGAAGCCTTGGCGCAGAGCTACGGGACTTGCGCTGGTTCGAGTCTCCATGGGGAAGAAATTTTCTCATGGTATTTCGGCCAGTATGGGCCAGCCTCGTGAGGGAATTGGGTAGCTACAATAAGTAGCGGCTCCAGGTTGAGGAACCAGCTATAACGACTGGAGGACTCGACATGCTGACCACATGTCACCCCTACACTGGCTGTATCATCTACCTCTGTGATTGACACATGTGGATGTGAAGGGCCAGCAGCCGGCTGGTAAAAGGGCAACCGCTGAAAAGTGGAAGGACCCTCGATCGGAATAATAATAATAATAATAATAATAATATAATAATAATAATAATAATAATAATATGACAAATTTCAAGTGCAAAATGTTAACTTTGCAAAATAATCTAGTCTTACAAGCAGAAGAAACTTTTGTTCAATCGACTCAAAGTAACTCGTTTTACAGTTTTATAAGGTTAACATAAACATTGTATTAATTCTAAATTTGGAACCTTACAATATTACGTTGACATTACCTTTGCTATAGGAAATAAATGATAGGCCTACATTAACGTAAACATTAAATCATCTATTCCAATGTCTTAACTTAATAGTAATAATAATAATAATAATAATAATAATAATAATAATAATAATAATAATAATAATTATTATTATTATTATTATTATTATTATTATTATTATTATTATTACTGAGTCTATAGGTCCGTAGTCATTTATATTTATTTATTTATTTTTAGTTCATGTTAATTACTAAGATAGTTTGGAGAAAACTTTAAATGATGACGAAAATTCTCAAAATGACTGAATTATTATTATTATTATTTATTATTATTATTATTATTATTCAATGACATTGTAGTGCAATATGGACCTTCATCTCCTAGATGAGCCTCCTCTCCACCCCAATGACCTATTTCACATCTTTAAGGTCATGCCACACACAATCCTACCATCTATTCTTAAGTCGTTCTTTTAATCTGGTTCCTTGAGGTTAGGAAGAGAAGATTTGTTTCGCCTTTTTTGTTATTTGGCATTCTATTGATATGTCCAAACGGCCAAATGATATGTTTGAGACAATGTCGAGAGCTCCTAATAATTGTATCAATTATTTATTACATCTTCTTTTCCAGATATTTATTATCTACACAAACTGCTCCCAATATTCTTTCCAGTACCTTCCTTTCAAAAATATTTAAATAATTACATATATAAAAATAAAGTACCCACGTTCCACATCCGTAAGTAACAATTGGCTTAATAATGTTTTATACAGCCTATCTTGATTTTGGTATATCTAAGAATAGACTGGTTCTTTATTATAAGCCTCATTATTACTATCATATTTACATTATATTATTTTATATTATTATTATTATTATTATTATTATTATTATTATTATTATTATTAACCAGGGTTCAGTTTGACCTGCTGATAGTAATATACCCCTTGAGGGCCCCTTATCAAGGGTACAAATACTGTTGCCTTGCAGTTCGTAATTGGTTTGATAAAGGCTAGAGGAAGAAAACCTTTACCAAAGAATCACCTGGTCCTCCAAGTTGGGAGTTGATGCATCAGGCCAGCTCCCTGTTCATCATAAAAAAGCAATGCTAAAAAGCCTAAGGAATTAAAGCCGGACGGAAAGGATGGCCTCGAAACTCGTGGATGCAATAAATAAGAACTGAAATGAGAACAAGAGGACTGGAGTACATGGAGTGGATGGATGGGACGAGTGGAGAAGGAAAATAACAGTTTAGGAACAGAAAGATGTGTAAACATTGAACATCTGTACGATATGTAAGTAAATTATTAACTATAAGTATCAAAATCTGATCACTAATCTATTTACTTTTCAGTTTACAAAACGAAAAATAAACTAAATGGAATTTTACTCCAGAACTTAATAATCAATTAGGCTACATTGTGGCCAATTCGAAGTGTAATTTACTGAAAGAAAGTTGAAAAGATATAGAAAATAAAGTAAATAAATTCCAGGCTATTTGTGGAACCATAAAAAGAACCTTAGGTCGGAAAACAAGGAAAGATACGAAACTTAAATTATATAAAACAATGGCTGTTCCTTTGTTGTTGTATGGAAGTGAAAATTGGATAATGAAATCAAGGGATAAAAGCAGGATACAGACTGCGGAAATACTGTTTTTACGTAATGTGAAAGGATGCACAAGAGCGGATAGAATAAGGAATGAAACTATACGAGTAGAATTAAATATATATAAAATTGAAGATAAAATCAGCGAAAATAATAAGAAATGGACAGAACACTTAATGAGAATGAACAACGAAAGAATACGAAAAAGAACCTTCCTATATAATCCCAGAGGAACGAGAGATGTTGGTCGACCACGTAGAAGATGGACTCCACTTTTAACTTCGCCGGAACAGGCTGCATAGCCTAAACCTTGTAGTAGAAGAAGAGATGAAAGTTGAAAAAATAGTAGAGTGAATAAGCCTAATAAAAAAAAGGAAACAAATGAAATAATACAAACTAGAAAACAGAAATGCAACGAAAAAGATAAAAAAATAAAGAAATAGTAAAAAAAAATGAACTGGAGTGAGATAAAAAAAAACAGTGACATAAAGAAAAAAGGGAAAGTGGAATAAATCAGAGTAGTCTATCGAGAGAAATTGAAGCTGCTGGCAGTATTTAATTAACATAAAGTACCGTAAAATAGAATATATATGTACAAGTGTTATTAGTATCATTATCACATAATTATGTTCCATATTACCAGACCTTGAGTGTTATAGCCTGACAGTAAAACGTAGAAACATCGCTTATAATACGAGAACCGCCCAAGTGCTGCAACAAGCCAATTATTTAAATTCTTTTTCCAGTTTTTATAACGTATTCTTTTTCCTATATTCAGAAAATGTTGTTTTCCTCGAGGTTGTAAAATTAAAGATTTGCCCAAATCGCAAGAATTCATTTGTTACAGCGGAGTCAGCTGTTACCTTGGGAGTTCAATATTCGATAGTTGATTTGTCTTGAGAATATGTAGAGAAACTTCGGGTACTGTGGACCCCTATTTTGAATTTGTTGCTTTTCTTCTTTTAATTAAGGGATTTGAATTTTGTTTAATTACAGTGATTATCATAGTGTTATAACATGCACACACTATTGAGGAACACTAAGAAATTAGGACTGGAAGTAAATATCAATAAAACTAAATATATGGTCACACGTAGAAATACATTATACAATGGAAATGGACAGCTAATGACAAATGAGGGAAATTTTGAGGAAGTGGCTGAATTCAAATACCTAGGAACAATAATCACAAATAGGAATGAGATGCACAAAGAAATTGAACATAGGCTCAATTCTGGAAATGCGTGCTATTATGCATTGCAGAGACTCTTGATGTCCCAACTCCTTTCAAAAAACGTTAAACTGAAAAAATATGAAACTACATTATTCTGCCAGTTATATTATATGGGTGCGAAACATGGACTCTTACTTTAAGGGAGGAAAGGAGATTACAAGTATTTGAGAATAAAGTTCTTAGGAAAATTTTTGGACCAAAGAGAGATGAACAGACAGGTTAATGGAGAAGACTACATAACAATGAACTACATGGTCTTTATAGGAAGCCAGATATAATAAGAACAGTTAAGTCTCGTAGACTGCGATGGGCAGGACATGTTGCACGTATGAGGAATGAAAGACGTGCATGGAAGCTTCTTGTAGGAAAGCCAGAGAGAAAACGCCCAGTTGGTAGTCCAAGAATGAGGTGGGAGAATAACATTAACTATGGTTTGAGGGAAGTAGATTATACAGGGAATCATTGGAAAGCATTATCTCAGGATAGGGAAGTATGGAAAGCTTATGTCCGCGCGGCCGTGAACCTACGGGTTCGACAGTGCCAGTGAGTAAGTAAGTAGCCTAAGCATCAGTAGTGTTGTACCTATGAAATAGCATTGTTATTTTATTCAAATATAGGAACATCATCACAATTTATAAACAATTTTACATTACAAGAAAGGTCCACTTTAATCTCCATATTCGGATAAAGTGGACCCCTGAGTCCACCTTAGCTTTTATTCTATTTTTAAGTTTATTTACGCTATTAATTTACACATCTCACCCCAGAGCTACAGTGTCACCAGACTGACCACACAGGGACTTGAACCCGCGACCATTTTGCCAGCAGCGTGTTGGTTCATGATGAGATGATACCTAGTTATCAATCACACGAAGATCCTTTTTAATGGATGAAAATGATAAAATTAAAACAAAGTATTGAGCTGCTGGTGTTACGCCATGATGCTATTCCACGCACGTAGTGATCCAAGTATGCCGCTTTGTTTATTCACCAAAATAAAAACTACCACACACACACATGTACGCACGCACACCTGTATTTCATATTAGTCGCTCGCTGCAACAATGACATTTGTAAATCTATAGTAGCTACTCCAATTTTTTAAACTCATTTTTAAGGCAGTAATGTCCGGTGACAGGATCTTCTGGTATTAAAAAATTGGACAAAAATGAACTTAAATATGTAATAGACAGTTAATTTTTTTAAATTTAAATAGCTATACTATTTAAGCAATAAAGAAAAGTCTAAAAAATACTAGACTCGCTCTTTTAACAATATTTAACATAGGGGCTGTGTTAAACAAACTGCATTTTTCTCAGATTATTATCAACGATTGAATTTTATTTGACAGATACTATAAATTTCTCTACTTTGTTTTAAATCGGAATCGCAGGGAACTTTTTCGACGAATAGCGACTAACTTAAACGAATTGCAATAATTGCATTTTCTTCAATGAAATCTGTACAGTATTTTGTATTTTTGTCGATTTTTATTATTAGATCTAAGTTGGAATGGATTGTTAAAATGTGCTGGATTAATTCTGGAATCTGATTTTTGAAATATCAAGCATATGTTATAGTTCTTTTACTATTTCAATGAAAGTGAAATGGTTGGTCAATAATCTCAGTATGGTTGAACTAGTGGGCCTATAGTAATGGGACCTATATATAGCTACTGGTTATTTATGAATTTGTAATCTCTACAATTCAATAACCTACATAGATTCTTTTAATTATTATTTCATTATTTTCTATCTAATCAATTTCCACGTTTTCTATAAATTTTTACATGGTTGCATGTTTTATAGAAAAGTAAATAACATCATCATAAGTAATGCAATGAGTGATTTCCAAATTGTCGATAAATTCACGATGTCACGATGTGACATCGTGAATTTATCTAGATAATTTGGAAATATAGAGTGGTATTTGTTAGGACTATTTAACGAATAAAATTAAGCTGTTTACTTACAAATCATTATTTAAATATAGTTATTTTAAAATATTTAAGTATTCAATGTCAAAGGCGATATTTAAAAACAAATGAGAAACGTTTACGTATTATGTCTCATTTGTTCATCACTTCAAACAGAACATATTATTTATTGCCAAAGGGTCGCAATATTGTAAGAATGCACCCTAGTGGAGAAAAAATTTAAACACATCAAACTGTTTATAACCAACATTATAGGTTACTAATTAATTTCTGATGTCCTATGATGTAAATTTGTCAATTATATTTTTCTGGAACATAAATACCTAGGAAATAATACGTTTAAGAAAGTGTAAACAGTGGTTTCTTTTTAATGTGGTAGCCTATAATCAATTGCTACAATTTTTTCTGCTATATCTCGCTAGCGTTATCTGGTTACATTCCTGCACTATATATACAATCTGGGAGCTACACGCAATCCACGATTCTTACATCTTAAATATATAAATTGCTATATTCAACGCATTTCTTAGAGAGTCAGTCACTGCAAAATAATGCTATGACCTGTTGAGAATATTAAAAAGGAAGAACTTTCTTTAATATGATAAACTTAATTGATAAATATCGGGTGAAACACGACTGTGATAGGATGTAAAACAGAATTCATTGAAACATGACTGAACATTGAGTCCCATTTGGGACATGAGTTAAATAGTCAGAGAAATCCTTGTTTTTAAATGTGGATATGAATTTTGGCAAATATCTCCTGAAGATTCAACCGATAGGCCTAAGCCTACAATCACGAAGATCATGAGTGTTCATGCATTTTGTAAGATGTGTTCCAACACATCTTACAAAATGCATAAAAAAATAAATAAAGAAAAGAAAAAATAACTCAATGGAAATAAATAAACTCAGGAACCAGACAAGGTTGTGACCTCTTCCCTCTACTTTTTAACATATACATGAATGCCATTGTAAAAGACTTTAGAGAAACAAAACATGGAAGTATCACTATCAATAGAAATTTAAATTTAGATATAATAATGTTTGCAGGTGATCTTATTTTACTAGGAACATCTGAAGATGATTTACAATGGTCAGTACATAATTTAAATTTGATAGCCCAGAAATATTCAATGGAAATATCTACCAATAAAACTAAAATAATGGCCTTTTGTGGAAAATTCCCAATACCAAACAAAATTTGTTTAAATAACAAAATTTTAGAGAGAGTTAATGAGTTTACTTATTTAGAATATAAACTCTCTTTTGTTGAAAATTTGGATTTATCAGAGAAAATTGTGAAATTCAACAAATGAATGGGAATCATTAATAGAGATTTAAAACCCTTCATTAGTGCAAAAATCAACTCGTACTCGTCTTTATCAAATAATGGCTCGACCAGTCCTATGTTATGGGAGTGAAGCGTGGACTATAAGGACGAGAGATGAAAGCAGATTAACAGCTTGTGAGATGAAATGTATGCGCCAAACAGCTGGCTACACCAAGTGGGATCGAAGAAAAATGTAGAAATCCTTCAAGAACTTAATGTGTCACCAATAATGGACTACATCTCCAGATATCAGCTAAACTGGAAGGAACATGTCTCAAGAATGGCTAGATTCAGGATCCCCAAGGCAATAATGAACTACTGTCCAAATGAGAAACGGTCACTTGGTCGACCTATGAAAAGATGGCACGAAAACCGCTTTCTCAGGCCGTAACAGTTCTTCTAGGACTAATACCTGGCAGGATGACGATGATGATGATGTGTTCCAACACTACAGGTACAAGAAATTCCGGATCTCGTTAAAGATATAACTGTTGTGCACCACTTCGTATCTGAGTTGGACTTTGAAAGTACAAACGGTGTAAAATCTAAGAAAGAGTGTCGGAGTGTTCATTCCTGCACGTTCTTGAGAATTAGGGGCTTTTAGTGAGGAACATGGAGGAAAGTCTCGCCGGGAGATCGAAGGCATGAAAACTAAATTTAAGGGAAAGTGGAGTGTGAGTATTAGTGGTTGATTAACAGTTGGATTCACAGTGTCACGAGCAAATACAATTTTTATTAAATGTAATGAATTATGAAATTAGGCATAGGCCTATAAGTATATTGTAATAGTATGCTAATAATGGAATTCAAACCCAGTATTTATTTTAAAAACTGAGGGAAACCACAAAATATTTCTTAGTCAAGTTCGTTGACCCCGGGGTCTGCTAAATCTTCGTCTGAAACACCATCTTCTGCTGCCGCTCTTTTGATGCCTAATTATCCCTCTTTTGTATTTTTTTGTGAATTATAAAAAATCTAGACAAATTACAACTATTTACTTAATCAGCTTCGTGGAATTAAGACTATGTGGCCTTTTCTTTCACTCACAAGACAAATATAGGCCTATATTGCATTAAAAACAGCAATCACAATAATAGCAGATACTACAGTGGTTATTTGTTGACCGGGGAGATCTAGTGGTTATGTTTCAAGCGTCTAATCCCAATGGTCGCGGGTTCAAACCAGGAAGAGGTCGATGGATTATTAGGATGGAAAAATTCAAGGGGCAAGCTCTCCAGAAGGGCCTTTAAGCCGTGGGTACTGAGATTGAATATTTTGAGGCTCGTAAAATAACCGCAAGCTCGAATAAAAATGTCTCTGTGTAAAATTTAATCAACGTTTAACCGTTCAAGTTATATCTCAGTTACTTACTAGATGTTTCATTGAGCTGATGTGGTAACCACATGTCACTTGTTGACATCTGCAGGTAAATAAGCATAACTAAATTAACTTTTGAAAAAAATTCCCGCTAGGGAGCACCCGTATCCCACGCGGGATATATCCATATACATATCTAGTAATAATGCAGAATATAATATAGGCCTATATATAAGAAAAATAAGTGTTTGAACTGGATTCCCCCGGTGGTGTAATGGATAACACGCTGGGCTACCGACCCAGAGTTCCATGTTCAAATCCCGTTCAGGCATTTATTTTTCTTATCATGTCACATATATATATATATATATATATATATATATATATATATACCTAGAGAGAGAGAGAGAGAGAGAGAGAGAGAGAGAGAGAGAGAGAGAGAGAGAGAGAGAGAGAGAGAGACAGAGAGAGAGAGAGACAGAGAGAGAGAGCGAGAAAGAGCCATGTATAGCCTATCATTTTTGCCTTCATTGCCAAATGTCAAAAATATAGTTATAACACCGTATAACTTATACATATAGACTATATTATATAAGTTATAGATATAGAAACTAATATTAGGCCAAATTGAACAATAAAAAATTCTGATAACACAATTTTAAATAAAACTAAAACTAATAGCCTAAAAATATAGGCTAGCTATACAAAGGAAGAACAACCAGTAGGCCTATCTAGTCTACTATAGTAACGAATAACTTATGGAAAATAATAAGGACTTTTTTTTTTAATTTTGCATGCAAACACTTAATATTAATATCCTACCACATGTAACGATCTGAAATAGTGCAGACTAGTGTATGAATACCATTACATTTTTCACTATAGAGAGTCAGATGGTCTACTGAACATACCTACTCTAAAAATATAAACCGTGAGATTTACTGGGAATAGCTAATGTTGCTCAGAGCTAACCATATTCTGTCATCTTCAGCAGCATTTAATAACATTTAACACATTTAATGGATTACCATAATTTAATGGCAACTTTAAAGTTTTCTAATTAAATCTTCGACATAGTCCTATGCATTTAAAAAAACTTTACAGCGCGACAGACCTTTGGCCTACCAGCTGGCTGCTGGCCTCACATCTACATGTGTTAATCTTAGAGATGGACGATCATCCAGCCAGTACATGGGGTTAAACGTAATCAGCATGTCGGTTCCCCCAGCAGTTATAGCTGGTTTACTCAACCTGGAGTCGCTACTTATTGTAGCTACCCAAAGTCTTCACGGTGCTGTGTAGGCATTGGTCCCATACTGGCCGAAATTCCATGAGAAATGTTTTCCATATGTGGGGACTCGAACCAACGCAAGTCCCGTAGCTCTGTGCCAAGGTATCTTGCCTTAAACTACTCGACTATGGCGCGGAAGTATTTCTAAATTTTGAACTATTTTGAAAAAATAATAAAGACCGTGATTAACTTGAAAATAAAGAAAATTCAAATAGAATAATTGAATAAATGTTAGACTAATAAATAGAGATAGCTTTATTCCTCGATGACATCTTTTGATAATGATGACAAATAGGTCTATATATTGAAATTTTAATACAGTAAGATGATTAAAGCAGAAATCTTGGATCTAACCCAATACTAATTTAACCAGACTAAAGGAATTGAAAATGACCATTAAGGTAGAAAAGAGAATATATTAAATTTAGCTAATATAAATTAGTATAATTAATGGTTTGTTATATTTAGAATTAAAAGAAAATCCTGTAATTTTTACTTCAAATACCGATGCTGAAAATTCATTTTCCTTGGGTTGGCAATATATTTGTTGTGGGTGAGTGATAGGCCCCTAACCTAAATAAGTTAGGCCTACTTCAATAATAGACTACTATGCACAATGTAAAAGTTTAATTTTCTACATATTTTGGAGTTCCGCATTTAGAAACCAAAGAACTGTAGTCTTCTTCTTCTTCTTTTAATTTTACCCTAACTCCTCTGTAGGACTTGCACCCTTCGCTACTCTGCCTGGAGCAGTCGCTTGTAGACAGGGAGTAGGATCGTTACACAGGTAGGCCTACAGGCCGCCCTGGATCTTGATTAACAGTTAGCCAGGGCCACCGCTGAAGACAACATAAGAAAAAAAGATAATATACTCAGACCAAAGATAGAGATTGCACGCCTTAGCATAGTTGTTAAAGCAACACACTACAAACCAGAAAGTCGAAGTTTCGAGTCCCGGAGGGTTCAGGATTTTTAAACTGACCCAAACCTTCTGGTGGCAGCATGGCTTTGGGATCGAATCAGTCTCTAATATATCAGTCGCTTTTTCTAGGGGTAAAGGCGGCCGTCACTGGGGGTGAAACCCGGCTGACATCAAGTCCCGATTATCTAGGCTAGAATAAGTGTAACCTCCTACTACCCTATGGCCTGTAGGCCTAATGGTCTCCTAAGTTATGTAGTGGGATCTCTTTACCTTTTAAATATTGATGTTTAAAACCTTTACCCCGCTATAAATGGAATCCCAGTTACTATATGGGCCTACGCCTATCCAAGCATGGCCACGGTCCTGTATTGATTAAATTTTAAAAATATTGTTGGCATTATCTGTTTTACTAAATAGGCCTATTTGAGAATAATTATTTTTAGCAAGTTTTTGGGAGCCTCACATTTTCTTATAGGCCTATAGGATAAATAAGTTATAGACCAATCCTAATAGTATCTAACGCCACATAAACGAAATGCCTCGTATAGGCCTATCATATTATGTTTTCATTCCTGTCGTTAAATCCCTTGTGTATTTTTAAATGGGTCTTTTTAATTTAAAATCAATAATATTATCTGCACAATATTTAAACAACTTATCACACACACATGCATAGCCTACTTGTAAAGAAAAATTGCCGGTAATAGTAAGAGTATCTACTCATACGACTTCCAGAAGAAATAGAAATCTGAAGAAATTAAAAAAAAATAGAAGAAATATTAGAATATTTCGTAATATATTGGTCTAGCTACTAACATAAATAGCCTAATTATCTTTTATAAAATCCGAGGAAACTATTGTTATTACCCGTTTAATGAGTAAGTGCATTTGTTGACGGAGGGCACTGCAGTCGTGTTTATGCAGGAATAGAACACGTGACCCTGCTATCTATGAGTGCAGAGGGGAATGGGACGTGGGACGCAGACAGTATACACTGCCTTATATGACGTCACGTGTAGCAACAAACAGAGCTTCGCAATTCTTCCGCCTGCAGAGATATTTTGAATGACTAATATGTTAGACTTCACTTACATATCTATGTTGCTATTATATATATATATATATATAGGCCTATATATAGGCCTATATAGCTATATATAGGCCTATATAGCTATATATATATAGGCCTATATATATATAGGCATATATATATACCGTTACTTATTAGTAGAGCTTTGACTTACACAACTTTCTTAAGACAAAATTGTGTATTTAGGCCTATTGGAAATCACCTGAATTCAGTTTATATAACAGCTATTGGCATAAATCTTTACCACAACGTGCACATTTTGGAGCGAAAACCACAACATGGGATCACCCATGACCCTATATTAAATAATTATTTTTAAACATTCAATTATTTTTTTTAAATTTAACACAATCTAAAAACCTATATCTGTATACAGTAAGTTTAAAAAAAATAATCGCAATGTGAAACAATATGATTTATAGGGCACTACGATTAAAAAGTTTTTTTCCCCCTTTGTTTGGATATTAAACATTTTCTATTCAATTTTTAAAATTTTGTTGCTTACTTTTTCACATTATTTATGTGGCAATGAATAGATAACACATGTATTAGCCCATTAAGCCACAGAATGAAAAATAAAAATGTTAATATCAAACATTATTTTCAACTCAGTGTTCTGTTAGGCCCTATTTAAAAAAATATGGTTTTTCTCACTTTTGATATTACACATTTTTGTACTTCATGTAATTCATGTCTTACTCCTTGCATACTTAACAAACACTATTTCTGTGTCCTGCACACAGACTTCTTGAGTAGAAACAGCAACATGCTACACCTTTCCGGTCCTTGGTTCGAGGACAGAAAGCACATCGTCCATCTGGTGCCCTGATTTCATATTGAAGACAAAACTACTCCATGGCGCGAGAGGCCTAGAAAGATCTTGCCCTACTAGCCAGCTTCTATCATCACATCCACTTATGGTAATAATAGAGGTGGATGATCATCGAATCATAATGGATCGGATAACTTAAAATCAATACGTTCAAACATTCCCTCTCAAAATAGGCCTAGTCAGAAACAGTAAACAGTAGTAATGTGACAGTGTAGAAAAAATGAGAGAATTAGAGAATTCTTTACCCTCTTTTTGTCCAAAGGATAGATGCATGAATTATGCCAGGAAAATTTCAGGGATATTGGTTTTGTTGTTCATCAGTGGTATAAGCCAAATAAGAGAAAGTAGTTTGCTTTTTCCCCCACCCCTAATTCTCAGTCGTATCCCTACCCTCATAAGTATCCAAGTCGAGGCCTCTCTCAGTGCCACTTCATATTTCCTTAGACTATATAGGCCTAATACATAACCATATTCCATGTATTATTTTGTTATTCTTTTCAATTTAAACTTTTCTTACCAAGCTAATTACTTAAATTAATTAGCTTACAGGATATTATTATTGTTATTATTATATTATTATTATTATTATTATTATTATTACTATTTTTGTTTATTTCCCTTGTCAACTTTATATTGTGTAACCTATATATATATATATCTATATATATATATATATATATATTATGTGTCATTAATCAACATGTAAATAATTCATAATTGTTATTAGGCCTATCCTATTTATTATTTAACCCTGGTGAAGTGGAAGAGAAGACCTTACAGTCTTAACTATATTAAGTAAAATAAATAAATAAGTAAAGAAATAAAGAATTCATAGCAGACCTGTATTTTCCACTTGCAGACTTGACTTGGACAAGCAGTAGTAGCGAAGAAAGAAGTGAGTTCTGGCGTTTCGAGTGGAACTTTTGAAAAAAAGAAGATAATGCAATTATGAAGCGACATTTTCATCACTGCTCGACTCCACCAGCTAAAGCATCAGGTAAGCATGTGACAAAACATTTTGGACTGATTGGAAAAAAGTTGGCACACTATCAACACTTTCTCGCTATCGGCAGGACAAAATATGGATAAAATTCCCATTGGAATTGCTTGATAAATGAGGGTAGAGTGTAGAAAGAAACTTTAAATTTCGTGTTATGAAACTATCAGAAGTTTCTGGTCTGTGATTTTGGAATTAATGCCCACCTGATAAGAACATCAAAACTTTGAACCTAATTAAAAATAAAACTTCATAGCGCGACAGCCCTAGAAAACACTTGGCCTCCTGACCTCACATGTACGTACTTGCTGACGATAACGTGGCCAATAAAAGGGTAGCATGTGATTTTCATGTAGGATCCCCATAGCGTTACCGGTATAGCTGGAGTCCCTACTTATTGTAGCTACAAAATTATCTTACGATACTGGGTGGGCATTGGTCCAATACTGGCAGAAATTCCATGAGAGAATTTATTTTCCATGGAAACTGAACCAGCGCATAGGCTATTGCTTAGCTCTGCATCAAGGCATGATGCCTTAAACCACTCGGCTACGGCGTAGACATGTTAAACATAATATCTCAGTCGTCTCCAACTAAAATATTGGTTAAAAGATTGTTTCAAGTCTTTCAGAACATGTTTCATCTTCAGCTGCTCATAAACTAAAGTTTTTTTTTTAAATAGGCTATAGTTCCTTCGCCTTAATTGTGTCCCTAGATTTTAACGATGACTATCATTTATGAAAACCAGGTTTAATATATATTAAAATACAACATTAGATTAGTTGAATGCAGGCTTTTACGGCCGGTAATCATAATGTTGAATAATTCCGGACTATGTGGCCGTGGTCCATTACTGGTGTTCCTACCAGACGTTTCTCTCTCAACTGTGGAGGGCATTTTCAGTGGCATGTACTTCTAGGCGTTGTTTTCGGAAAAATCCTAGAAGTAAGCCCGCTACTGAAGATGCCCTCCTCAGTTGAGGGGAAACTTCTGGTAGGAACACAAGTAATGGATCACGGCCACATAGTCCGGAATCACTCAACATTACATTAGAATGTTATATTAACATTAAATAGTCAGTTACCCAAATAGAAAATTTGTTCACGGGTTGTCACACTCGAGCGAGAGAGGGAAGGAAGATCGGGAGATGAGAGAGTAGTCGCCTATAGAGAGATGGTGAGAGGGGATGGGGATGTAGAGAGAGGGCTATCGGGCTAGAGAGAGAGCAGGGATAGGGAGAGAGACGAGAGGGAGGGAGATGGGAGAGAGGGAGAGGGGGAGAGGAGAGAGAGGAGAGAGGGCGAGAGGGAGAGAGAGAGGGATAGGGAGAGGGCGAGAGACGAGGGAGATGGGAGAGAGAGAGGGAGAGAGACGAGGGGAGAGAGGGGAGAGAGAGGGGGACGAGAGAGGAGAGAGAGGGTCGAGAGAGGGGGAGAGAGAGAGAGGGCTGAGAGAGAGGGAGAGGGAGAGGGAACAGAGGGAGGAGGGAGAGGGAGAGGGAAGAGAGAGTAGGGAGAGGGAGAGGGAGAGAGAGAGGAGAGAGGAGAGGGAGAGAGGGAGAGGAAGAGGGGAGGGAGAGTGGAGAGAGAGAGGGGAGAGGCAGAGAGGGAGCGAGAGAGGGGGAGGAGAGAGAGGGAGAGGGAGGAGGGAGGAGGGAGAGGGGGAGGGAGAGGGAAGAGAGAGGGGAGGAGGGGAGAGAAGGAGGGAGCCGAGAGGGATGAGGGAGGGAGGAGGAGAGGGAGAGAGGAGAGGGAGGAGAGAGGGAGAGAGAGAGGGAGAGAGAGAGGGAGAGAGAGGGAGAGGGAGAGAGAGAGAGGGAGAGGGAGAGGGAGAGGGAGAGAGAGGGAGAGGGAGAGAGAGAGGGAGAGAGAGAGGGAGAGAGAGGGGAGGGAGAGAGAGAGAGGGAGGGAGAGGGGAGGGAGAGAGAGGAGAGAGAGGGAGAGAGAGGGGGGAGAGAGGGAGGGAGAGAGGAGAGAGGGGAGAGAGAGGGGTAGAGAGAGCGAGGAAAGAGGGAGAGGTAGAGGGAGAGGGAGAGGGAGGAGAGAGAGAGAGAGAGAGAGAGAGAGAGAGAGAGAGAGAGAGAGAGAGAGCGAGCGAAAAAATCTTCAACCACTTTCAACTTCAGGAAGGCTTTTGAGGTTTTACATTGGTTTTCAAAAGGCGGAAAACTAATAAATTGGAAAGAAGAAAGCTTATGTCGTGTCAGGAGTAACATTTAATTCCGTGACAACGAATTGAAATATTTTCACGGAATTAGGGATATCACGGAATAAGCATCCTTACCTATAAATCTTTAATTTATCTAATTTTATAAATACCCAGCAGAATAATGGTTTATCCTAAGAATGTATTATTCTCCCACAAACCAAAATTATCTAGGCCTATCCCAGGCATATTTGTAGGTCTACAGCGTGTTAAGAATGAAATAGGCCTAAATTCCTGCACAAAATTGCTGTTGAAAAGTTTACATAAACCCGTAAAGAAGGTGCTGGAATCATTAACAACGCAGTAACTATAAGGGTTGCGTGCGAAATCATACATCCCTCCCATTTTAAGTCTGGTCTCAGCGTGCAAGAGCCCTCGTATCGAGCCCGGGAATCAACAACTGTCTGACGTTTTTATTACACCCTCGTTGTCACCAACGTGAATTTCTGGGGTTTGAAAAACAATCCATACTTAAAAACTTTTGAATAGGGCCTTTGTTTATTTTTATTCTATGGCAATAAAACTATTACACAGTTCGTGCAGAATGGATTTTGTTGACTATTAAACCAATTAGGAATATGAAATTAGACGTTTACTTTCGCGTCAGAATCTTCCGCAAATTTTACTTAGCCTATGTCTAAATTTTATTTATGCTTAATTTATAGATTAAGCCTATGTATTTTTATAGAAATATGCCTACAATGAAGCACATGTTCGCGCGGCCTTGAACCTCCGGGTTCGAGAATAATTGTGAGTTATTTTTATAGAAATATCAAATTCAATTTCCTAACAGAAATTTTTGTGATAGGCTGTTCGTATTGTTGTTCGATGCTATGAGTAGTAATTTCGTTCGTAGGCTACTGCTAAACTTGTACAGCCCAAGAATAGGCGTAAAGCCTAAATAAAAACGACTTAACATAATTGTAGAAAAATCAGTGGATGACATCAACTATTAGGCCTATATTTACAAGAACTAGTAGGCCTATAGGGTCAATACTAATAAAATTCATTATTAAAACCGTTGAGGTGGAGAGTCATAAAATAAAATAAGTTAAATATACCTTCTTAGGTAAGATCCGTCGTCCTCAACTTATAAAATATGTATTCTTTATGCCTGTAAGCCTTTCAGAACATCCGTTCCATCTTCAGCAGGTCCTTGTTCGCTACAATGTCCAGTATGATGGCAGACGCTGCTTGTCGTAATGTGGTGTTGTCGTGTCTCACGAGTCACGATAATACAAGAATCCTATATATATATATATATATATATCATCTTTAGTACAGAAGAACACAAGATTATGGCTTTTAAGGCTCTCGCAAGACCATTATTAAGATATGGTAGTGAAGCATGGACAATACGAAGAAGAGATGAAAGCCGAATAACAGCAAATGAGTAGCGATTTATGCGCCGAACAGCAGGCTGCACAAAGTGGGACCATAAAAGAAATGACGGAATTATGGAAGAGTTGGATGTAGAACCCATTCTTCACCATATACAAAACTACCAGAACAACTGGAAAGCCATCTTCAACAAATGCCGTCTCATAGAATTCCAAAAGCCATACTTCGCTACTGCCCCCAAGGCAAAAGATCGCTGGGACGTCCAAAAAAGCGCTGGATGGAAAATTCCACTTTGAGACCGTAACAGGCCACACGGCCTATTACTTGCATGGATGATGATGATGATTTATATATATATAGGCCTAGGCCTATATATATCCTATAAGGACATAAAAATTGGATTGATACAATAAACTGTTAGATAGTCGGTCATTTTATTAGGCCTACATTTTTTCTTCTTGAATGTGATCTTTTAACATTTTTGAACTGTCATTCATTAGACAAGCAGTTAGGATTGTTAGGTAGCTCTGCTCATAAAGAATAGAAATGAAATGAACCCTCTTTTTTTAGATCGTTCTAGAAAGATATTGGCTAGATGTTTTAATATGGTTAGTGAATTCGAGATTTTCGTTATTTCTTACAACGTAGGCCTGTTATATCAATTGGACAATTATACCACAATGCATCCACACGAACTCCTAGATACATCAGAGTTCCTAGAACAGGAAAAGATACGTCATTTTTTCGCACTATATTATCACATTCAGACGTCTTATCCTCCTGAGCCCTCTGTACTTCATACATGCATTTAGTTATCCCTTAAATTGTCAATATAATATTTTCTCGTGCCAGTTATTTAAATGTTCCGGACCGTAAGCAAAATGAATTCACGTTGAACTGTGTTATTATTATACATTATCGCACAATTTTACATAAATTTAAGTAATGTTTACTCGTTTGTTTTTCTATTGATCTAAAGACAATATTAAATAAATTAAATCAACGTATCCAATAAGATACATTTTTAATTTAAGGATTATAGGCCCTATTCGTTTTAAATTTGCCACTGGGAAGTATGATATAATGTAGGTCATATGCATTTCTGCCATAAATGTAATCTGCAGTTGGATACTTGGGCAGTAGAAAGGTGCAAAGTGCCAAATTAAAAAAAAATAGAAAAAAATAGATATTACACTAGAATAGTGCAACGTGCCATGGAGCGTTGCATATCAACAGGGCTAAGTCCAGAGGAGTGTTATTAAGATCACCAAAAGATGGCAGCAGTGCTAAGACCCCCAAGCTGTTTCACAACATTGGTGCAATGTGCCATTTCCCTCCGTTTTCTTTATGTGTTGTAAAGAGTGAAGTTGTTCATTGGTGATCACTATTAAACAGTAGGCCTAAATATTGACTTAGGCTTTCACGGCCGGAGTTACTATGATGATCTTGTAGAAGATTTCCGGGCTGTTGGCCGTTGTCTTGAGGCTTGTAGTTCCCTAACGTTTCGCCAGAGACTGCGTCCGGCATCCACAAGACAACAACCCTTGAGGATGCCGGACGCAGTCTCTGGCGAAACGTTGAGGAACTACAAGCCTCAAGACCACGGCCAACAGCCCGGAAATCTTCTACAAGATCATCATAGTAGGCCTACAGTTTGCGTAGAAGGAATTTTTGGTCTAACTTATTTACAGATCTGTGAATAATGAATGGAACATAGCACCTTTAAAATGTTTGTAGGATTTTGCGCCTTTCATAATAAATAATGTTTGTTTTCTGTTTTTTTTTTTGTGTTCATTGTTATGCTATCGTAATCAACTGGCAAAGGTTTATTAAAAGTTGTAATTTAAACCTTTAATTGGATTTCCAAAAATAAATAGCCTACCATAAACTGTTTGCTAGAGACGATTTTTTTTAGTAATAAGTTACTTTTTATAAATTTAGCACTATGCACCTTTCTACTGGTAAGTATCCAATTTGTAAAGCAATTTTCCTCAACTCGGTGTTTTGCAAATTAACAAATAATTTCAGAAGTCTAGAGGTGACTAAAAAATCGAACAATGTCATAAGTTTGCTGCATGTCTCATGAATTTTAGACAATTCGTGTAAAAATCCTCAGAAGCAATAACTTAGTTCAACTACTTCCCTCTATTTCATAATAGGCCTATCTATAGCTGGTAGCCTACTTTTAATATCCGATATATCAACATCATAAATAAGATGTATCATACAGACTAGACCTACTATAGGCCTAAGATTCTGGAGATCACTAGTTCCTTATAGGCCTATCAAAACATAGAGCCAAACTCCCTGAAAATCCTCTAAAATTTTGTCAACATACTTTACTCTCACAGCGTGTAATAACGGCAATGACTTGACTACTGCACACCACTGTACATGATATTCTGCAACAGTGCAACTAGTTGCAATTTCTAACTCAAAAGTGATTCGGAATGTTACGAGTACCACAGTTTGCGAAACAATGTATTGCAAACCACAGTAGCTACCTCTTGGAAAACTTATAACCAATTACATTAATTAATGTAGCACAGCTGTGGCGGGTACGTGTAGGCGAGATGCCGTATTAGGAGCACAGCTTGAAGTGCGGCAAGTCGTCATATACACCCACCTGCTTACATGGTCTATATCAGGAACACATGTGATATAACAAGTGTCTTTAAATCAGTCTCTTGCAAAACAGACAGCTAACTTATAAAGGCCTAAACAATTTGCGAAAGAATCTAAATAGGCCTAATCATAGCAATATGCACGGAATGTTTGATTACATAATAATTACAAGAAATAATTATTTTGAATTAAATATTACTGACTTATGACCGCCGCTTTCCATGGAGAATAGAGACCCTACCGTCTGCTCTAGTGTCTCGGGTTCGATTCTCCAAATTGGATATTGATGAGTGCCTCTTATCCTGTGCAATATTCGGTGGAGACCTTGGCATAATTATAAATCACAGATAGCCTATATGGAGGCCGCGACTATAGGCCTAAGTGCTTTAGAGTTCCCGCCTTCTGCTTTCTGGAGACCAGTCCGCAGCATTGACTTATAACTAGTCTAAACACGGTATCAGCGTATGGTTGATGCGACCATTGAACATGGCGTCAAAGGGAAGAGGGTTAGAATTATTTTTTTTTTACCGACTGATTACAGCAACAGTTCAGAATATCTATTTTACATTAGTTTTATTTCACTTCAAATTTTCCGAACAATCAGTGCGCAACTTTAATATTCGACCGAAGTATACTTTGTCTGTAAGTCTGAATCCTGCTCTTGCTTACATCTGACCGCAGCTCAGAGTTCAGAATGACCTCTACTGTATGTTTGTAGCTTATTCAACCTCGCGTCATTGGAAGGAGAGGTCTTATAAGCCCAATAGGGGTAGATCTATAAGTTTAAGATTAGGCCTATGCTCATATCTACATAATATTATAATAATGTAAGTTCCAATATACAACGTGCCTCATTCAAACCTCCCACATTTTAATTAATCATAACTCTCAAAGTATGCGGAATTATGAAATGAGGTTGGTATTAAAAGAAAGAGAAACTCAAAGAATATTTGTTTTCATTGTTGCAATTAATTCATCTGTCGCATATTGAACAATAATAACATAGGCCTAACACAAAATGGCGTCTCCTCAGCAACGAGCACAAACTGTTTTCTTGTTATGCAGAGACGAAGTCAATAATTACAGTGCAAATTAATTACCAGAGAGAATATGGAGGAAATGCACCTGATGGGAAAACCATTAAGGCATGGCTTGAAAAGTTTCTGGCGACTGGAATTAAAAAAGAATCAGGAGGTGCTCGTACACGTGTTTCAGAAGAAAAAATTGAAGAAATTAGAGCAGGGTTTCAGAGAAGTCCACAAAAATCAATTCGCCAAACATCCCGGCAGTTCAGTTTGCCGAGTATCGAGTGCTTCATAAGCGGCCTCGTTTGTACCCCTACAAGGTGCAAATTGTTCAACAAATAAAGCCAGATGGCAGGCCACGACGACAGGCATTCGCTATTGAAATGCTGGATCGTATTGACAAGGACCCTCAATTTCTTGAAAAGTCTTGTTTTAATGACGAGGCAACGTTCCAAGTATCAGGAGCACAATGTAAGGATCTGGGGTACGGAAAATCTACACGTCTACCGTGAATACGTCCGGGATAGCCCAAAAGTAAACGTTTGGTGCGGCCTGGTGAAGAACAGGATTATAGGTCCTTTTTTCTCCCATGAGAAGTCAATAATTGGCCAGGTATACCAAGACTTGTTGGAATAGTTCTTGTACTCCCAAGTAGCTGATCTGCAACCCCACTAATCTTTGAGTAAGATGGAGCCTCACCACACTGGAGCCTGGATGTTCGGAATTCACTTAAAAATTCTTACCAGATAGGTGTATTGGACGCAGCGGACCAATTTGCTGGCCACCACATTCGCCAGACATCACTCCACGGACTTCTTCCTCTGGGGGTATGTAAAAGACTATGTGTTTACGACTCCAGTACAAGATCTTCAGAATTTACGAACACGTATCCTTGACACAATTGCAACAGTACCAATGGACATGTTGGACCGGACGTGGCACGAAATCAAATACAGACTTGATATTGTTCGTGCTACAAATGGTGCATATATAGAGCTGTTTTAGTGTTTGGCAAAGTGAGCCAATGAAAATTCTTCGAGTTTTTTTCGTTTAATACCGGTCTCATTTCATAATTCCGCATAGACTAAATTACTTTGTTAGTTATGATTAATTAAAATGTGGGAGGTTTGAATGGGACACTCTGTATATTTAGAAACACAGTAGGGAGAGAGCGAAATTTTAAGTTTTTATTGATTTAGCATACTATACATTTATATAGGCCTATTGCTATTTATATAGCCTACATCAGCAGGGCAAGTAGTGTTGCTGGATGTATCATAAGCCTATATGAACAGCTATTGCGGTTGGACAAGAAGAAAAATATTCCCCATAAATATGAATAATAAAATTACACGGTATCTTCTGAGTGTCTCGGAATTCTTTATTCTCTCGATGTAGGATTACACGACTTAGTAGGCCTACACCAGTTCCGCGGTCTAATCATCATGTTCATAACAAGTGTTCAATATGACATCCGTTCATTGATACACTCTTTATTCTACTTACTCTGGATACATCCTACTGCACACGTCTCATTTGAAGAAGTGCATATCTGCCTACAGTTTAATTATTAATGCAGGCCTTGTAAATGTATCCATAATAAAATTAAAATGCTTTAAGTTCTTACGAAACAGCAGGCAAAATTATTAGTTTTTCTGAATAACCGTCGCCTACTAAATTCGGTGTACCCACATACAAATGTATACTTCGGGTCAGAGACAATTGACAAACGACGGCAATCCGTTTTAATAATGGGTGTCCCAATACGAACGCCGGATTTAATAATGCACAAAATAAACTATATTTGAAAGAAATGACATACATGAGCACAAGGGGTATACGTTCCGATTTAAGTATGGAAAATGACATCTGACATATGTCCATCACGAGACGCTCTACAGCTAGTGACTCTGTCTATGAAAAATGTGATTACTTTTGCACAGTCTTGCGCTGACACGTCGAATTTCCTGCTTCAGGTCTTGTATGGTTTGGGGATTGTGTTCATAAACCTGTGATTTGATAAACCCCCAAAGAAAGAAGTCACATGACCTTGGTGGCCAGTTTTGGCCTAAGAGCACGAAGCCTTGGAACAGTTTGAGCATAACACACACCATTCTGGTAATGAGTTTTCACAATTAAAACTCATTGTTCAGCAGTATTACACTCCATATCCAATAATTGCAACAAATATAGAAAACAAAAAGTGTGGTAGAGTGCTGCCAACCTCGTAGTAAAAAAAATGGCTGCCAATTCAAATCCGGCGTTCTTATTGGGACACCCTATATTAGAGGATTTTCGGATAATTTGGACCTCTGTTTTGAATTTGTTGTTTTTATTCTATTCATTAAGGGATATGAATTTTGTTTCATTACAATGAGCATCATTAGTGTTGTAACTATGAAATAGCATTGTCATATTATTCAAATATGGAAATATCTTAATAATTTATAACCTTTTTTACATTAGGCTATAAGAAAGGCCCACTTTAACCTCCATATTCGAATAAAGTGGACCCCAGAGTCCACCTTAGCTTTTAGCCTATTTTTAAGTTTATTTACTCTATTAATTTATACATAGGCCTACAGGCACAAATTAGTCTTAAAATATTTATGACTGATCATAATTAAAAAGCGTTGATATTTATCTTATGTAATGTTTTAAAAAATTATCATTGATTATAACATTCGTACGCCATTCAACTGTAGAAAGGACGGTCTTTGGGTTTAGTAACATTACAAGGATATTAAATAAAATTAATTAAGTGGATGGTTTTTACAGATAGCATCCTCATTGATAAAATATACGTATTCGTGTAAAGTGGACCTAGGTCCTCGTGGAGGGTCCATATTAACCGAATTCCATTGTTATGTAAATTATTTTATACAACCACCATGTCACATAATAACAAACCAAACCCGTCAATATATTAAAACAGCATCATCATCAACATCAAGGATTAAGCCCAATAGCCTGTTCCGATCACATTATAGGTCGAATTGGTCCTTCCATCTCTTCAATGCTCTTCCCAACAATCTTCTCCCTTAGGTTTATAACAATACATTCTTCTTGGACCGCGCTGTTCATTCATTCGTAATACGTGCTGAAGATAAGCATTTTGATAGGCCTAGTATCTTATTCTTTCACATAGATTAAATATAGGCCCATTAAGTTTTCAAACAGCATCTACATAATATCATATATTTAGGATTTTTTTTCAACATTTGTAATATTCAATAGCAGAAGTTAAGAATTGATTCTTAGCTTGAAAAACTTTTAAAGTTGTCATTTTCATAAATAACACAAATAAACCCTTCTTGGCACAAAGAATAAAAGAAACCGGCCTTGAACACGTCGAAGTTGATGAGGGGAAGAAGTTAAAATATTTTCTGTTCAAGGGCAGCACCAATTAAGGAATACATTAACAGGGTCCACTCAAACAGAAGGATCCACATTACCCGAACTTCCCTATATCTGTTTATAAATTACCAATGGATTCACATTAGAAAATATAGGCCCTACCACTTTAACAATGTAATTCCATAGTAGTAAATAATTTCTAATAAATTAGAGTATTAAAATTACTCTATCATACTGTAGTTGTAAGATTAAATTCTAACTGAAGTAATTTTTTTATCAGTTATCGTTGGCTACAGAGCCTCGTGTGGTTACCAAGCCATAGCCCCCGACTTTAATTAAAGTCTTTAACCTAATCTCCTTATTTTAATATTCAAGTAGTAATTCATTGTTTCTCCCGGCTGATTCCCAATTCCCAATCACTTATAACAATCATATAAAAGGATAGGCCTCCTAATTTAATAATAATAATAATAATAATAATAATAATAATAATAATAATAATAATAATATTATTAATAATATTATTATTAATATTATTATTATTATTATTATTATTATTATTACTGTCAATAGTGTTGAAAGATCAATAACATTTATTTAAATCGCATCCAAATTAGCAAATAATTGGACTTAAATGCAGTTGACCCAGACACTATAGTCAAAGAAGAATTTCTATTAGATATCCGAGAACTAAATCTTGGATACATACAAACTCCCGATAGATTAATGGTTACCATACTCGCCACCTGTTCAGAGGTTCGTGGGTTGAAACCCGGTCGTGACGTGAATTCTGTGTGCAGGTTCCTTCGGAAGAGAAGTAAAACATTGTGCCTCGTTATGGATGAAAATAACGTAAAATAACTTTGAGTCTGAAAAAAGAGAGATCTGAACAAAATTAAAATCACGTTTATAAGATTTTCATGTTGTGATTTGTTAAACTAGGCTAGACCTCAAGTAGGCTACCAATTCTTTAGACAGCGTGTTCGGAAATTACCTCTTGGGGGAAACAGCTGGAGTCGTAATAAGTTTGCATTAATCGTTCAAAAATCCGCTTTCCGCTGGGGACGAATGTATATATGATTAAATTAATTACATTTATCTTACACAATTTAATATTTATAGATTTTATTACAAATAATGGATGGGATTGAACATAGAAGGCTAAAATGTTATGGGCACGTAAGAAGAATGCAGGATGGAAGACTACCAAAGGCTGTCTATGCATGGATAATTGGAAGTAGAAGTAGAAAAGGAAGACCAAGAACAACCTGGAAGAATAACATTTAAAATTCAATGAGGAAATTTGGTGTAACAGATGAAGACACAGAGGACAGAGTACGACGGGGAACTTTAATTAAGGGAAATTTGTGAATGGTTTGTTGCAAACAGGTAAGTTAGTCTATAAGTCCGTAGCCTAATCATTTATGTATTTTTTTATTCATGTTAATTACTAAGACTGGTTGGAGAAAACCTTCAGTGATGAGGAAAATTATCAAAATGAATGAATATTACAATGCCCAATGTCAAGGGGAAAATAAAAAAATATCATCTTTGTCACTTAAGAACATGATGTAGCGAGTGTACCAGAACATGCTTGGTGCTCGCCACATCGAATGGCTGTTATAGTGGGTAAGTACCAACCACAATGTTAAGTAGGCCTATAGTAGAGAAGTTTAAAGTAAAGTGATCCCACAACAGGCCTCAGGGGACCCTTGGGGTAGTAGGAGGTTAAGGCTCCCACTTTTTCTAGACAATCGGAACTTTATGTCGGCCCTGCGTGACGGCCGCCTTTACCCCCAGAACAGGCGTCTCATTTTCGTTAGAGGCTGAGTCGACCCCAGGAAGTTTAGTTAATAATAATAATAATAATAATATAATAATAATAATAATAATAATAATAATAATGTTTTATTTATTCTGGCAGAGTTAAGGTAATAATGCCTTCTCTTCCACTCAACCAGCACAAATGCAAATCAATATTTGACAAATATTAAAATACACTACAGGCCTACTAATTATAAACAGTTAAAGATACATTAAATGTAGCAACTTGTTAGACTGCATACAAAGAATTACTCTTACAGTGACAATTTTCACATTGACATTGGATATTAGAGAATTTTGGGTTGTATAAATATAATTAATTATGACATCATAAACAATTAAATTACTAAGATTTATTCCCGTCAGACGCGGGAGATTTAAATGCTTAATACGAGCTTCTTGTGTCTAGAACTCGAAAAAAGAATGTTTCCGGAAAAAGGTCCCATTCGAAACGTTAGGCAGAATTGTACGGTGCAGAAACTTGGATATTACGACGGAATGAGAAAAAGCGACTGGAAACTTTTGAGATGTGGATAGGCCTATGGAGAAGGATGGAGCATAGGGGCCTATATAAAATGGACAGACAAAATAAAAAATAAAGGCGTGTTAGACAGAGTGAGTGAAGGAAGAACAATGCTGGAACTCTTAAAGAATAGGAAAAGAAATTGGATTGGCCACTGGGTAAAGAGAAAATGCTGCTGACGGATGCCCCTAGAAGGAATGGTCAACGGAAAGATAGTTACAGGAAGAAAAAGACATCAGATGATATACAATACGTAGGCCTATTAAAATAAATGGTTTCTAGGCTTATGCGGATACAGATAGGAAAGCTGAGTTAAGGAAAAAGTTGAGAATGCTGAGTTTGCAGTGAAACACCTGCTCTTGGACAGAACACTATGCATTTATATAGGCCTACTTAATATCCTCTACAAGCCCCAGATTTGTCTTCTTCTTCAATCAGGGGACTAGGCTCTTAAGCCTGTTTCGGCTTCACATATTTTGCAACCTACGGAGAATTTTGTAATAGCCTAATCCTAATATATTTCATTATAAATATTTCACCGTAATATTACAATCGTCAAGAAACGCGGACATGAGTTCCACTGGGATAAATTTTTCCGGAGGTAAAATAGTCCTCCATTATGTTCTTCGAACGGGAACTAGGACTACTTCAGGGAATCCATGCCAAAGGCACAAACACAGGTTTTGTAGGAAAACCAGAGGGATAAGCCCAGTTGGTAGACCAAGAAAGAGGTGGGGGAATAACATTAACTATGATTTGAAAGACGTATATTATACAGGAAATGTATGGAAAACATTGGCTCAGGATAGGGATGTATGGAGAGCATAAGTCCGCGCTTCCATGAACCTACGAGATCGATAGTGCCAGAGAGTTAGTAAGTTAGTTATGTATCTTTTACAAAACAAACTATAAGGACCCCTAATAAATTAAGTTTGATGGTTTCATGAGTCTGGCTCAACCTTCAAAAAGAGTATTATTTATTTATTAACTAACACTTCTAGTCGGCCGCGGTGGACTGGCTAGTGGCCATGTTCCTTGACTCTAGTTCCGAGGGACGCAGGTTCAAACCCAGCCATGGCCGAAGGATTTTTTTAGGATGGAAAAATCAAAGGGATATGTCCTCCGGGAAAGACTTTAAGCTGTGTGTCCCGAGTCTGAAGATTTTTAATTATTTTATTTTATTTATTTATTTTACCTGATGGAGTTAAGACCGTAAGGTCTTCTCTTCAATTTCATCAGAGTTTACTTCTAAATAAACTTACAATAAGAATTATGATAAATGATAGGCCCACATAATAGATAATTAGGCCTATAAACTACACAATGTGAAGTTGACAAGGGAAAGAAAGAAAAATAGGAATATTAAGTAGGCCTAAATAATAATAATAATAATAATAATAATAATAATAATAATAATAATAATAATAATGATGATGATGATGATGATGATGATGATAATAATAATAATAATAGTAATAATAATAATAACAAAAATAATAACCTATGATTAGATTAAGTAAATGGCTTGGTTAAGAAAGTTTAAAATATAAAGGAAGAATAAAAGTATAGGCCTATATGGAACATGGTTATATAGACCTAGGCCTATTATATTGTCTAATAAATATGAAGGCTCGTATTTTTAGGCTCGTAAAATAACAATAAGCGTGAATAAAAAAAAGGCATCTGTGCCAATTTACCAAATGTTTCCATTCTAGTAGGCTACTACCTTGGTTCTCTATATGTCATTATGAGGCGGAGCGCTGACCCCGGGCCACTCTATAACAACTATCCGAAAACAAGTGTAACGAAGTTAGTATGAATTAATTTTTCCCCTGTAGGGGGTGAACGTCTAAGTCTCATTGAGAGACACAAGGACACTACAACTAATACTTCTAAGGAAATTTATTATCAGTAGAGATGGAACGTATCAGCGTATGGTTGAAGCGACCATTCTACGTGGCGTCAGGTGGAAGGGGATTAGAAAGTTTTCTATAGGCCTACCATCTGGTTACATCAACAGTTTATAAGAACTACTTTAAATTAGTTATATTTCACTACAAAGTTTCCGAAAAGTCAGTGCGCAACTTTTATATCCCACCGAAGAATCAAATACTTTGTAAGTCTGAATCCTGCTCTTGATTACATCTGATCGCTGTTCAGAGTGACCTCAACTTACTCAACCTCGCGTAATTGTAAGAAGAGGTTCATCTCTAATATTATCATAAGTAATGCATTAATTAAATTAAGCTGTTTACTCACAAATCTTTATTTAACTGTAGTTATTTTAAAATATGTAGACCTATAGGCCTATATTTCATGTAATCGGCGATGTTTGAAAACAAATGTGAAACGATTGGTACGCTTCATTTGCTTCTTTTGTTCTCACTGCAACCAGATCATATTATTTATTGCCAAAGGAACGCAATATTGTATGCACTCTAGTGGAGAAAAAATGAAACACATCAAACTGTATATTAATTCATTTCTGATGTCGTATGATGTAAATATGACAATTATATTTTTCTGGATTATTACCAAGGAAAAAATACTTTTAAGAAAGTGCAAACAGTGGTTTCTTTTTTTGGTAGTAATCTATAATTAATTGCTACAAATGTTTTTATATTAACTCCTGCATATGCTATGTGTTGACATTCATGCACTATATATAGGCTACACAATCTGGTAGCCGTATCTCTTAGGGAGTCGGTCACTGCTAAATAATGCTATGACCTATTTAGAATGTAAAAAATGAGGTGCTTTCTTTATTATGATAAACTTTAGTTGGTAAATTCTAGGCGAAACACGACTGTGATTGGTTATAAATCGAAAATCATTAAAATGTGATTGGTCATTGACTCACATTTGGGGCATGAGTTAAATAGTCAGTTAAAACATATGATATGCATATGCCGAGAAAAGGAAATAAAAATCTGGAGTAGTGTTGAATGGTTGAATAGGACTAAGGGCCAGTTTCACCAAGAGAGGTAATGTATTACGCCAGTTTAAGCTATGCATTATACATGGGGAAAACTGGCGTAATACAGTTACCTCTCTTGGTGAAACTGGCCCTAAAGACTGCTGCAGCAATCTAGCTTAGACAATAATAAAAAAGCAACTAGATTCGAAGCCATTTTGTTAGTAAATAATTCAGTCAGTTCGGTGGAGAAAAACTGTTCAAAACTTCATCAAGATATGATGGTGACAGGCAATCGTTTGGAATCGCTAAGGACTACCTTCTTCTTTAAATTCTTTTGCAATCATCCGACTGACTTTAGATTTTTTGTGTGTGTCTTCTTATCTATGGTGACTGCTTTACCTACAATTTCAGACTTCGAAAAATAATTTCAAATTCATTAGACTGCTAACTTAAACTTGAGTCTGTTTAATTGTATTTATAAATATTTGTAATCTACTTAATTTTAAATAATTTACATCTTTTAGGCTTAGTTAAAGTTATTCTAAATGATAATTTAAAATCAAACAAACAATCTTGTCATTTTTAAATTTATGTGAGTTTCTCAGGGGAAGGGATTAAATTTATTCTAATAATAATAATAGAATATTAGATTGCGTCTAGTTATCACAAACTAAAAGATAAAACATTATTTTTATAGATTCATGAAGCTTCTGTAAATTCCTAATAACTTAATTAAAAATATTATAGACATTGCAAATAAGAGGACAAGAAAAATAAGTCGATTAATATTTAAATCACCATCATCTTTATAAATAACTGCTAAAAAAGAAATAAAATAGGCCTATACAAATCCATTATCTTATTAGCCCCAATGGTATTCAATGTTATGCAAAACACATAGGCCTAGGTCTAATTAACGCTGGTCACCGAATGGATTCAATAGAAAACACCCTATCGATAGTTCACAGAGAAAGATTTTCATAAGTAATGCCACGAGTGATTTTCAAATTATCGATAAATTCACGACTCACGAAGTGAGGAGTGAATTTATCTAGAGAATTTGGAAATCAAGAGTGGCATTTGTTAGGACTATTTAACGAATAAAATTAAGCTATTTACTCACAAATCATTATTTAACTACAGTTATTTAAAAATATTTTTATATTTAAAGTAAACGGTGATGTTTGAAAACTAATGAGAAACGATAGGTAGCCTACGCTTCTACTGCTTCTTTTGTTTATCACTGCAACCAGATCATACTATTTATTGCCAAAGGAACGCAATATTGTAAGAATGCTCTCTAGTGGAGAAAAAATGAAACACATCAATCTGTATATTAATTCATTTTTGATGTCGTATACATTTAAGAAAGTGCAAACAGTGGTTTCTTTTTTTGGTGGTATAATCAATTGCTACAAATGTTGACATGTAAGCACTATTATATACAATCTGGTAGCCGTATTTGTTATAGGCTCAGTCACTGCAAAATAACGGTCAGACCTGTTCAGAATATTAAAAAGGAGGAGCTTTGCTTAATATATGATAATCCTAACGTTGATAATTATTTCGTGAAACACGTCTCTGATTGGTTGTAATACAGAAATCATTGAAACGTGATTGGTCATTGACTCCCATTTGAGGCATGAGTTAAATAGCCAGCAAAAATAAATGCACTAGAAGACCTTTAAATCATGAAACAAATCAACACCACATTATTATTAATAGAGAACATACCCCAAACGTACAATCCAAGTTGAAAAACCAGCCAGTTCCTACTAGCGACACATGAAGAAAATCAATGTCTACAAAATCTTAGATACATCAACTAGTTGCGCATACTCATCCTGCTGCTGATGGAAGTTAACTTCCGAAAGGCCTCCAAATAATAATTTAAATACATCATTTTAACAAAGTAGAAGACGACGGAACCTGCCAACAGGTAGGCCTACATTTTGAATTTTAATTTTTATCTTATGACTAGGCCTTTTCACCTCAACGGAATTTGATGTGAATTTTATTAGTAGGGGCCATTCACTATTCAATGAAATAAGAAAGTTATTATAATAGCCTATTACATATTTGAATGAGCTAATGTTTTCCCATCATCCCTTGTATAGGCCTATCTACTTCCCTCAAATCAAGATTAATGCTATTCTCTCGCCTCATTCTGGTCGACCAACTGGACGTTTTTCCTCTGGTTTTCCTACAAGAAGCTTCCATGCACTTCTTTCTTCCCCCAATAGTGTCACATGTCCGCCTATCGCAGTCCACGAGACTTGACCGTTCTTATTATATCTGACTTCCTATAAAGACCATGTAGTTCACAGTTATGAAGTCTTCTCCAATCACCTGTCTGTTCAACTCTCTTTGGTTCAAACATTTTCCTAGGAACTTTATTCTCAAATACTAGTAAACTCCTTTCCTTCCTTAAAGTAAGAGTCCATGTTTCGCATCCATATAATATAACTGGTAGAATAACAGTTTTATATTATTTTCAGTTTAACATTTTTTGAGACAAGAGTCTCTGTAATGCATAATAACATGCATTTCAGTAAGTCTATTTCATAATGACAGGATAAAGTAGCTTAACTGTCCTGAACATTATTAAAATAAGTTGTGATTGGCAGTGACAACGTGGCATGTATTTCACATCTCCTTTGTCCTATAGTGACGTATCAGAAAGACGCAAGCGTAACTCAAAACACTTGCTCGCTATTTTCGAGATCAGTAACTCATCTTGAAGTTCCTGACAGATGTAATGTAGCATTAATCCTACACCTTGAAAATGTTTCAAAAGACGTAATAAAACAAGACGCTTGGAGAGCCACCTGACGGTGACTCTTCTAACTATATTCTTAGCGTCTGTTTTCAGCATACGTTTAAATGATCCAAATCATCTTTAAAAACATACAAAATAACACCATGAAGCAATAAGATATGGTGAATATACGAAAGAGAGAGTGTCTTCGGGAAAGATATGTGTAATTTAGTGTGCATTGGCTTATCTTAACTGCGAACAATATATAATGTTTATTCGTGCGTTACAGCATAGAACAGAATAGGGGTCTGTATAAATGGGATGTTTTTCTTCGCCAGTGGCAAAACCTTCTTGGCGGCTAGAGACACGGACACCGGCCGGTTAGACGAGTTCAGTCGGCCCGAGCCATTTCACAATTCTATTTCAGATCTGTCTTTTAATTCAAAAGTGGCATATGTTTGTTTTTCATTCCAGAAGTTTGAAAATTGTGCCGGTTGACAAATAATTACCATAGGCCTATTCTGAAACAGTTTTATCACATAGGCCTATATGTTCTTTCTAATTCTCTCTAATGTCTAATCAATTCATTCGTGATTTTAAAAATTAGGCCCTGTTGTGAAATTATAAGATTACTTTTGTTTAAAATGCAATGCAATCCAAGGATCATTTTTTCAAAAATTTAGAAATAATTTAAATATACATAGGTCCTACCAATATTAAGAAGTTATAGGCTAGGCTATTTTCGATACTAGCCGATATTCCAACAATGAAGGTCCCATATTGAAAGAATGAGCTCAAAATAATGTATCATAAGCAATGCCACCAGTGATATCCAAATTATCGATAAATTCACGATGTCACGAAGTGACGAGTTAATTTATCTAGAGAATTAGGAAATCAAGAGTGGGATTTGTTAGGACTATTTAACGAATAAAATTAAGCTGTTTACTCACAAATCGTTATTTAAATATAGTTATTTTAAAATATTTATATATTTAATGTAAACGGTGATGTTTAAAAACAAATGAGAAAAGTTTATGTTTCAATTGTTCATCACTGCAACCAGATCATATTATTTATTGCCAAAGGATCGCAATATTGTAAGAATGCTCCCTAGTGGAGAGAAAATGAAACATAGCAAACTGTTTATAACCAACTTTATAGGTTACTAATTAATTTCTGATGTCCTATGATGTAAATTTGTCAATTATATTTTTCTCTAACATAAATAGGCCCCTACATGTGAAATAATACGTTTAAGAAAGTGTAAACCCGTGGTTTATTTTTATTGTGGTATAATCAATTGCTACATTTTTTCTGTTATATCTTGCAAGCGTTATCTGGTTACATTCGTGCACTACAGTAGGGCCTATACACATTACAATCTGCGAGCTATATGTATTCCATGATTCCTACATCTTAATAAGCGTAGGCCTATATAAATTATCACCTTCAACGTATTTCTTAGAGAGTCAGTCACTGCAAAATAATGCTTTGACCTGTTAGGAATATTAAAAAGGAATAGTTGTCTTTAATATGATAAACTTAATTGAAATATCGGGTGAAACACGACTGTGATTGGTTGTAAAGCAGAATTCATTAAAACTTGATTCGCCATTGACTCCCAATTGGGGCATGAGTTAAATAGACTTAGGGCCTATTTAAGAAATGATCTGCTCAGGTAAGGAATATGTAGGCCTATAGGCCAATATATATATATATATATATATACCTATATATCCATCCAAAGTAATTCTACCCAAAGGCAGGTCCTTCACTTCAATCATAGAATTTTCATGCTATGCTTGCAGCTTTACTAGGGAATTGAAAGATGTGGTAACTTCCCGTTGTTTTCCACACCGGTGAAGAACGGTGATGATGATGATGATGATAATGATGATGATGATGATGGCCATATGTTTTTGGGGACCGTTTGGGATTTAAAGTTTTCCTGACTTTGTTTTACAGGTGAGGAAAAACCCCGATAAAAACCTCACCCAGAAAAACTGCCCCGACCGGGAATCGAACCCGGGTCCTTTGCGTGACTAGGCAGCACGCTACCTCGAGACCAGAGCGGTGGATATATATATATATAGATATATATATATATATATATATATATCATATATTATATTCTCCATTATTACTAGATGTAGTGAAAACTCGGTCTTCACTGCCATCTGGTAGCTAGCCACTATACCAAGTAGGCAAGTTAAAGAGAATATTTTTACTTTATAGCAGTGATGCTTTATGCATAGGCTATTACAATTAAATATTTGACATTGAGCAATGCAAGCTTAATATGACATGATAAGGAAAATAAATGCCTGGACGGGATTTGACCGGATCTCTGTATTGGTACTTCGGCGTGATATCCATGACATATATATATTATATATATATATATATATATATATATATATATAGGCCCTATAGGCTATATAGGACTATAGATAGAGAGAGAAAGAGAGAGGCATAATTAATTTAAAAATGATACATACTACATAGAACAGTGTAATGATGAAGATATACACATTAGCAATTAAAAAACCATAGATAATTATGTAACAAGCATGGAAAAAGATTAGACACCTTATGAATAGAGAATAGATAGGCCTAGATGTCTGCTATTTATTTCACAATCTGAAGAAGGTTTCTCCAGGTGAGACGGCCAAGATGAAGCCGTTGGTTAGCAGATGTTATTCTTATACAATGAAATTACCATACGATTGTATCTTTACAAAGGATGAGACTGTATTTAATATTGTATTAATTTACGCTATGAATGCCACATGTAGTCAAATTCAATTTGAATTCATTTAGTTCAGACCACAACCATGTGTTACAACAGCTGTAAATTAACTCATTGTTGGGCGTAAATACATTGAGGCTGGTCCTGGAATGATCTACTCACATTACACTAGGCCTACAGGTAGATAAACTTCACAACAAAAACAAGGTGGTTAGAGATTACAGGATAACTCTCCACTTAAAACAAAAAATAGTCTTACATGACGTTTAGGTATTGACTCACCAGCCGGTTCCTGGCTTCATATTCATTTCCACGTGTAAATAACAAAACTGAACATTCATGTAGCTATAGGAGTTAACTTACGTGTGGTCAGCCTATCTGCATCCACTATCATTGTATCTGGAGCAGTTACTTATCGCAGCTAACCAAATTCCTCACAATGCTGGGTAGCCGATATTCCACGAAGGAATTTTTCGATTGGGGTATACACAGTAAATTAAACCGATATCAAATGATGTGTGGCATCATAAGAAGAACCGTCCGAAAGACTCGAAGAGAAACTCAGCTCAGGTTTTATAAAATGATGGCTGTTCCTGTTCTTTTATATGGATCTGAATCTTGGTACTTACAAAAAAAAAGATATATCACACATTCAAGCCACTGAAATGAAAATTTTAAGATCCGTAAAAGGATGTACACGCATGGATAAATTACACAATGAATCAATAAGAAATGAACTGGAGTTATTTTCAATACTCGATAAACTAGACGAGCACAAATACCAATAGAAAGAACATTTAAACAGAATGGACAATACAAGATTACGCAAAAAGATCAACGCCTACAAATCACATGGAAAAATATCTTTGGGACGGCCAAGGAAACGATGGACTTGAGACCGGAACAGGTCGCATTGACCTAATCCTGGAAAGGAAGAAGAAGAAGAAGAGGAGGAAGAAGAAGAAGAATATTTCTCCAAAGGAACCACCGAATGCCCTGTAGTTCAGTATCGAGGCATGCCCTAGACCGCTCGACCACGGCGCGGGATACTGCATAGGCCTAATTTCTTCACCCGATGTGAAATGGGGAAACTCATGTAGCACTCTTTAGTGTTCAAAAAAATTAAAACGAAGAGGGGCTATGTAAATATTTTAGTTTCTCGGAATAAAATTAATATTTTTATTACATTTAGTGATAAAATAGGCCTATAGGAATTTTAGGCAAAATACGGTCTAACATTAATTTAGGCATTTTAGGCACTTTAGGATCACCATTTTTGATCATATAAATATATGTAACGTGTAAATACAACTTCATTTTTAGCTATCTCTTCAGGAATAAAATAGATTTTTACCTAAAATTCAAGGTTTAGTTATTATTAACATGAACAGTAGACTAACAATAAGATTCATGCCATAAGCTATTAAAGTACACATCTATGTGTTATAGAGTAGCCTATATAGGGCATAGGCTATTTTTATATAGGCCTATATAGGCCTATATGGAAACGAACCAGTAGCTAATTGCAGTTTTAATTATTTAAAAAATAACATCATAAAATAAGACAAGTTAAATTATTATAAGGATCGGCCTATATTTTAAAGATCCTATGTCGTATAATACTAGTAAAGAGGTGGGATATAAAATGGCTCTTTTCTTAAGTAAAATACCTGTAAAAATTTCTAATTAGCCTATCATAGACCACCATGTGAATATCTTCTGCAATGCTTTGGATGCTGATCAGATCAAAATTTGTCTAAGCTTATCACTGACTGCTAGCGGTTTTGTATAGAGATCCTATGATAATGGGAGGCTAGAGAAAATTACGAACTTGTATCATTGTAAAAATTTTCTATGTTTTACTCATATCTATGTACAGTAATAATGTTCATGTATTTGCATTTGCAACCTGTGCAAAGTGAAATGATACAAGACAAATATCTCTAGGATGGTAAATATAAAATAAGAAAATAAAGTAAAGGAAAGGAAAGTAACAGTGATCCCACAACAGACCCGGAGGCCCTTGGGGTAGTAGGAGGTTAAGGCTCCCACTTTTTCTAGACAATCGGCACTTTATGTCAGCCGGGTTGTCAGCCCTGCGTGACGGCCGTCTTTACCCCCAGAACAAGCGTCTGGTACTCATTTCCGTTAGAGGCTGAGTCGACCCCAGGGCCATAGTGCCGCCAGAGGGTTTGGGTCAGTTTAAAAATCCTGACCCCAACGGGACTTGAACCCTCGACCCTCCGGCTTGTAGCTCAGTGCCTTAACCACTACGCTACGGCGTGCCCCAAATAAATAAGAAAACAACATGTAAATAGGGAAAAAAAGTATGTTCCAGGATGGTATAGAAATTATCTAAAGTCTGCCTATCTATAGTGTTCTGCCCGAAGGCAGGTCTTTCACTGAAGTCATAGCATTTTCATACTATGCTTTGTAGATTTACTGTACTATGAAATTATAGGTGTGGTAGCTTCCCGTTGCTTTCCACACTGGTGATGGCCGAATGATTTTCGGAGACCGTTGGGCCCTAAGCATTCTGACCCTTGTCTTACAGGTGAGGAAAAACTCCGGAAGAAACCTCATCTAGAATCCTGTCCCGACCGGGAATCGAACCCGGAATCGCTGCGCGACAAGACAACGCGCTAACTCGAATTTTGAGTCTTATAGCCCTAATATAATTTTAGGGAAAATTATAAATACGTTTTTATTTGACTGTAATTTGCTTTGAAACTTACAGTTGAGAAAAAAGTATAGGCCTAATATAGGCCTATAGGCCTATGCAGCGTACCCCAATTCGGGTAAGATTTTATTGGTCTAAAATTACTTACTTTTAATCCTATCTTATTGGCACAAAATTGAATTCTACAATATGATACAATTATCATTAGCCTACGACAAGTTAGCCTACATCCAAGAATTAAGACCTTATAAGACCCTAAAGTCTTAAAGACCACATTTATTTTCGGATTCCTAGACTTAACTGGGCCTAATAGCGTATAGTGTCTGGAAAATTGCTTTATTATATAAGTCCTTCATGGGGTGCACTAGGGATACAATTTAAAAAAGCAAAATAGGTCTATCATATTACTTACCTATAGGCTATATTAGACCTATAATCCCCTACATATACGCCATACCCCTACATCATTTTCACATCATAACCCTTTTAGGCTTAAAGGGGTATTATTAATAGATAATCAAACAAACTTTATATTTGCTTAAGATGATCAATACTATCTTTCAAATTAATTCTAGAATATATTACAGATCTTTATGAATTAAATTATCTTCAATGTAAGTACTGAACCAGTCTAATTAACTACAAAAAACTTCAATCAACCATTTTTCTATAGAAGTGTTAATTTTAATAAATTATAATGCGCATAACAATATATATATATATATATATATATATATATATAGGCCTATATGATAAAAGGAGGTCTATATAGGCCTACAGAGAGAGAGAGAGAGAGAGAGAGAGGAGAGAGAGAGAGAGAGAGAGAGAGAGAGAGAATGTATGTAGTTTCATTCGGCCTACTGCTAATATCAATTCATAGTTATTTAATTCCACAGTAACGAAAAATTACGCTGACAAAAAATCCACATAAATGTAAGCTTAGAGCTTTTTAAGTAGTCTAGGAGTTTCAATAAATTATGCCTACTTCTATGAATCAAATAGCTGTAGCCCAATTCACCTATAAAAGTTTCTAAATACACCCTCAAGTTTTAGATCTACCTATATTTAAAAACTAACCCTATCTTTTAAGATTAGCCTAAATATAATTCGTTATACATAATAGCCCTAGCAATTTGGCGGAGTATAAAGTTAAAAGGTTATTTTGGAGTCGAGGGATCTTGTAAAAGTAATATAGCCTATTTACAGAGTAGACTAGGCTGAATGAATTGTATAGTCTATTATAGGCCTATTGAAAGGGCTATAAGTTATAGACTAATTACACAACATTATGTAATTTTACGCATAGGCCTATATGAACTGAGATTATTGGTCTATGGTACTATAGGCCTATGCATTTTATTTCATCAACATAGGACATGTTTTATAATTATCCAGAATCGTGTTTTATTTAACAAATTTATATTATAATGAATACAAACAAAAGAACCTTAGGTACTGTCCAATCTTAAATCTAAACTAGACCTAAATTTAATATAACCTAAAAACAGTAACCTCTTAAACTTATATTAGGCCTACATATGTTTAATGCTAAAAGGTAATGTATTTCAATAGCATAATTTAGGCCTAATGGAAAAATGCCGGAATTAAAATTATAGGCCTAGGTTTTTTTTGTATGGAGTTACTTTAGTCTAAAATTTACAGACGTTGAGAAAAAGTAGGAGGATATCTCACTCAGATCGACCGGTACTGAAAAAAAATCGAAAGCTCTCGAATTCCAGTCTCAAACACTACAGAATGAATAACTAGCTCCTTTAAGCTTATGATGATTCCATTTTTGATATTGTCGATTTTACATTGTGAACAAATTAACAATTGAACTAAGTCTATAGCCTATTTTTAGACTAGGCATAACATATAGGATATCTAACAGCCATTAGGAGCTGTCAGTTTTAATGGTTTTAAATATTCACTCCTTAGTCAATTAGGCCTATGCTTTTATGCCGGTTCTACGGTATTTTTTAAACTTACAAATCAAGAGTTAAATTTTCATTGTCTATCTATGCCACACTTTCACGCTGGATTATTATTATTATTATTATTATTATTATTATTATTATTATTATTATTATTATTATTAAATCAACCACGCTGACGCCATAAGGAAATATGCTACAAGTCAGAAGGTCGTGGGTTCGATTGCAGATGGGTAAGAATTTAAACTGGTCTAAACAGTCTGGCAACACCATGTCCCAGGGATTGACTCAGCTTCTAACGAAAATGAGAAGCATAAGAATGGTATGGGGATAAAGCCGACGATACTTAGGGGTAAACAATCCTACTAGCATGTTGTGCTGATTGTCTTGAAAACTGGGAGCCTTAACCTCTTAATACCCCAAGAGCCTCCTAATGCCTGTTTATTTTCGTTACCTGATTACGTGATTGGCATTCCTGGCTATGGAGTAAGAGGCCCCTTGTTGATTCTCGGCCTTGGAAATGCGGATTTTTCATAAAGTGAATTGTTCTTGTTTTATCAGTGTCCAAGTTGTTTATGTGGTGCAGCCAACTATACAAATTATAGGAAAATTAAATGGTAAACAAAAAGGGAAAAAGGGTGTGATAGCCACTAAGTTGTGTTTATCATTATGGATATATTAGGGCCTAAGATATTTAAAATATGAATCCATTTAGACAAAAACTGATATTTTTCTAAACCTGATTGTAGTAGGGCTTATATTTTTTTACTAGAACATTGATTAAAGTAATTTGGCACTTGATCCCTTATTGCACGAAGCATGTCGTCCGCTATCGCCCTACAGATCCCGGGGCAAGGAGACATACAAAGGCAGTTTTGAAGACTTCAACTCAAGCGTCCATCGCAAATTGCAAGAAATTCATCATCGGTCTCATGTCCTACACTCACTGGTGTCAACAAAATGGCCGCTACAGGCGGGGAAGCCATATTTCAACACCATAGTAAAAATAAATAGGCTAAATAAAAAAGTTGTACTGCAACGTACTTCTCAGATTTATGCTCTTAGATAAGAAATCTCCAAATGTAAACTTCTGAAGCAGCATAAATTATACTTAAAGCCACCCAAATGTCAATAAATATTCTATCTACTGATGATGCCTAGACAAATTTTAAAAGTGGAGAGTTAGCCAATCAATCAAACTCTTAAAGATAAGAACAAATATAGGCTATGTAAATAACTTAACTAAATGTAACTTTAGGCCTATTCGTGATATAGGCCTATTAAAAACAATAAAGTCATTCATTCTATAATTTATTAAAAATTACTAAAGATCACCCATAGCCTATCTGAAATTAAATGTTGTGCAAAACGTTGGTGCGTTTTCAGGATGGTTAGTGTTAGCAATGATCCTAAACCGTTAAATATTGGCAGAATTTCAATTTTTCACTTAGGAATTCCCCTCATTTTTGATTTCACGTGTTCTATTCTAGTTCATTACTTTAATACAGGCCTAGACTATTACAGAAACTAGATTACATCTGTTTTCGCCAATTTTTAAAAATAACTAAGTAAATCAATAAAACTTCTTAATAGATTATTTAACTAACTTATATGATACTAGCTTATATGCATTATCAACAAAATTATATAATATTTTCTAGAACATATTATTTATTTTTCACACGTAAAGTAATTTAATAACTATCTATCTATCTTCGGGTTTTTACAGCTGCTGCCGTCTTCCCGTGCCAAATCTCCAAAGCCTACGGTCTTGGACATCTTCGATGCTTAGCCCTCTAGCTTGCATTACTGTCTTCATGTTTGCCTTCCATGTTAACCTTGGCCTCCCTCTTTTCTTCTTTCTGTTCATATAGTTGCTTCGGCCATCGCTCATCTTCCATTCTTAAGACATGTCCTAACCACTTTAATTCCTTCTCCTCAATTCTTTCAATTAGCCTATGCTTTCTTCTGCTTCCATTATGTTTCTAATTTCCTTATTTGTGACATGTTCTAATCTAGACTTTCTGGCACTTCTCCGTAAATAATCCATTTCTAGAGCTATTAGTCTATTCTTGTAGTACTTATTGATTGTCCATACCTCACTTCCATACATTGCAAATGTTTTACCAATATATTTTTTTGTGTCTTTCCAAATATGCTTATCCCACCATATGGAATTTAACGATGATATTATTTTGCTACTCAATTCAATTCTATGTTTTATGTTCTCTTTGCCTATACCTTCAATGTTATCCATAATTATTCCCAAATATTTAGTTTGTTTCACTTGCTTTATTTGGATTCCTTCTTCTAATATTAAATTTTCTCGTTCATTGCTATTTATTGCCAGATATTCTGTTTTTTGTAAATTTACTGTGAGACCCCATGATTCATATGTGTTTTTCAACCTGTTTATCATGAATTCCATATCAAATTTGTCTTGCGATAAAATCAGTTGATCATCGGCAAATTGTAATGTCAGCAAAAATCTGTTGCCTATTGGGATCCCCATACCTTTGCAGCTTTGTTTCCATTTCATTAATATGGATTCTACATAAATATTAAATAAAATTGGTGATAGACTGCACCCTTGTTTCAATCCCTTTGTGGTTTTTATAGGATTAGACATTATATTTTCAATTTTAACAAAAGCGGAGTTATCTTTATAGATTTGTTTAATAATTTCTATTAGGTTTCTATCAATATTGTTTTTCTCCAATACTTCCCATAATTTGTTCCTCGGAATTGAGTCATAAGCTTTCTCTAAATCTATCATTGTCAAATGGGTTTTTTCTCCAACTGCAGTCCGTTTTTCAATTAACTGTTGTATTGCAAATATATTGTCAACACATGACCTTCCTGATCTGAATCCATTTTGATCTTCTCCTAATTTGTCTTTAATATCTTTTTGTAACTTTGTTTTTAATAACTTCGTAAATATTCTATAGCTATAATGTGTTATTTATACTTAGTCCAATTTAATAACTTATTTGCTTAATTAAAGTTAAAGCTTTTGTAGGCTACACATGAAGTAGGACAAAATAAGTTGTCAAGTTGCTTAAGCTCGACTAAACTATCTTTTTCAATGTTTCTTAGTAAGCCTAATTTTATCACCATTAATAGTTAGTTATTTGACTGTGGCAATGTACAGTATCATTACGTTATAGGCCTAAAATAAATTCTGAAAATTCTAAAATAAAAAACAAACAATTACCTATTCTATAGCTCTATAGGCTAAAAAATTAACACATTTAATTTTAATCAAAAATCAAATTTCATCCTGTTAGATACGTTTATCTAAGTTTATATAGGCTATACACACATATACAGCCTATAACTTATATAGGGCTAGGCCTATTTATAATAGGCCTATGAGCATAGCTAATTTTCTATAGGCTAATAACCTTATAGGCCTATATAATGAACTGAAAAGTGCTTGAGTAAGACTTTTTTTCACAATTGAATAGTCCCAAGAACAAGGCTGTAAACATTTTTTTTTCAAAGTTGATTACATAAAAAAAATCCCACTTCCACGTGGCATGAAACAATATTCTCACATGTAAACTCAACTTGGGGTAAATTAAAGAGCCCTTTATTCGTGGGCCTATAAGCTACATAATAATGAATATAATGAATAAGTTACACCCAAAAATGAATAAATTTTGATCACTTTCTTTAGATCACATACAGCTCACATTTTTTCTCTTTCTCTTTCTAAATCTCTATCTATTACCTACAACTATTAGTATTATGGGGTTACTTTAAGAAGTTTAATCTCTGATTCATAGGCCTAAGTTATGTCTTGACCCTCAGGGGTCCTCATCTAGGGGTTATGTGGATGGCGACCATTATTATGCTTTCAAGTCTTATACGAGAATTTCTCGGAAATCGGATCCCCAAAGCTGTTTATAATTACAGCCTATACCAAGAGGACGAAGATCACTGGGCCGTCCTATGAAACGCTGAAGGGAACATTTTCTATAGGATCGTAACAGTCCTTGGTCTAATACTTGGAAGGAAGAAGAAGAAGAATCCGTTAAGATTATACTTTCATTAGACCTAATTTATTACTTCTTAAATTTAATAATCTAAAATTAGGCCTAATTATCGTGATCCCAGCCGAAGAGCAGTCCTTTAACCATTATAATTTTATCAGATTTTAAAATTGGGGTAGAAAGCAATGATTGGTAAAACAGTCTGACTGAATTTATCATGCTTAGGTAGGCCCTATATTTACTGAAGTTTATGAATTATCAACCCTCAAGTTTTTTGGTTTAAAATAAGTTAATCAGAAATTAACTTTTATGCGACCAACAGGTTACTTTGAAGTAGAAGTTACTTTAGCTAAAACCTAGTCCTTCAAATCTGATAATGACAGTAAAAGCCCTCGAAACTTTCTTTTCTAAAATTATGAGACCGGTCTACTGTAAGTTAAGAATATAAAAATATATAAATATTCCTTAGGTTTTCAGGCTTATCCAAGGAATAATATATTGAATTCCTAAATTATTAAGTGCTGTGAAATTACAATGTTATGGAGTTGTATGATTATTCCACTAAGTAGTCTATGTAATGCTGAACTTAAGTAATTGACACCTGCGCTTTTCCATACAGTGCCTTATTCAAACAAAACATTACTTCTTTACATGCTCCTTGTACTACACAACAACAATTCAAGGTAAATCAGCTGATTCTAAAAAAGTATGAAGTTAATTAACGTTAGTCAAGACAAAAGGCATGTCTCCGTCACAATTCTGGCGAATTTAGGAAAATTAGAATATTTAGGGCTTATATAATCTATTCAGATATCGTATTGTGTAAAAATGCTAGAATATTTGATTTCGTTATCAGTAGAGGGCGTTTTAGGCCGAATATGAAATTCAAGCATGCTGTTAAATATCATTATTCAATTATTTGTTTATACAAATTCATTTACTCTTAGGAATATGACACCAATAAATAGTCCAATTTATTACTAATTTTCTATGGTTGATTCTTATGTAGGCCTAGGCAGAGTAGCTATAATTAGGCCTATAGGTATTGTACTGGTCCCGCGCCGTAGCCGAGCGGTTAAGGTAGGAAGCCTTGGCGCAGAGCTACGGGACTTGCGCTGGTTCGAGTCTCCATGGGGGAAGAAATTTTCTCATGGTATTTCGGCCAGTATGGGACCGGTGCCCACCCAGCATCGCGAGGCAATTGGGTAGCTACAATAAGTAGCGGCTCCAGGTTGAGGAACCAGCTATAACGGCTGGGGGACTCGACATGCTAACCACATGTCACCCCTATACTGGCTGTTGATCATCTACCTCTGTGATTGACACATGTGGATGTGAAGGGCCAGCAGCTGAAGAGTGGAAAGACCCTCAATCGGAATCGGTATTGTACTGAGAAAAAGCGGATAGGATTAGCCTATTATTAGCCTATTAATATTATGATATTATTATTATTATGCCTACTGAAAGATAGCAAATAATATAAGCTCTAGGCCCCTATCTGCCATCTATTTAGTCCTATTTATTTATTTTTTCCAAGACAGGAATACAACTTAAATAGACTATATGATAGTTGTCTGAACAGTCCAAAATATAGTGAAGATGAAACCAAATAGGTCTACATAAAACAACTATTCATAAGTAGGCCTAACTTTTTAGATCATTACAAATAATGCAGTGATTCTGGCCTTTCTTAAAAATAATCAAATGGCAAAATTATATGTTCTATTGGTTTATGATATTTTCGCAGGTAGCGATGGCATGGGAAGAGGTGGAATTTATTTAATTTCTCTTAGCTACACCAGTTCTACAAAAATTGTAGGCCTAAGACGTCTTTATATATTTGAAAACAATTCGCTGTAGGCCTATAAACACATAATTATAATTTGCTGTTATAGGCCATAAGAGTCCCTTTCGAATACATGTTTATCTCATAGTCACTGTTTCACACTCGTTGAAGTCTCCAATTACAAAAGTTACTCACTTTCTCTCTTCAGATCACATTCACCGGTTCACTACTCGGACACGACTGACACTCCGACCCATTCAAGACTGATTGGTCAAGACACCTGTATTTCTTTTGGGTGAGAGAGAGAGAGAGACAAACAATCTGGAGGCCAGTCTCGACTTCTCTCGAATGGAAACTCGAGAGATCGGTTCTTCGAGAAAGTTAATCGTAGACGCAAGGTAATTTCCAGAGGATTCCAGACTGCTGAGCTTGTCAGCTCACGAATCTTTTTCTACCATATAGGCCTAAGGCGAAATTTGATTCTGTGGAACCAGAGAATTTCAAAAGCCTCTCCAACAATTACTTTACATTATTTAATAAAAAACTCAAATACAGCGACAGAGCAAGTATTAGACACATTGCCAAACACTTATTTTCATCTTTTTGCTGTGGTTCATAAGCCTAGTATAACAAAGCTTTTACATTACAGTAGAGCCTGTCAAATAGTTTAGTCCAAAAATCTGTTAAAGTGAATAGGCCTACTCCATTTTCTCTACTTCCAGTAAGTAACACGATATCATATCCTATCCTATAAAATATATGTCTATCTCTATAGTTCGTTATTTTCCAAACATATCACAAACATAAAGAAGGATGAAAATGGTATTACTAAATATCCTACTGAAATTAGAGGTAACCTAGAGGGAAAAAATGTTACCAACCAATTTTAGTTAAATGTTACAGAAATCTTCAGTAAATCACAGTATTTGATCTTAAATCTCACAAACAGTTAGTAAATCTCTGGCAAATATCAGTTCAATTAATTCTGTTCTGATTGGAATTCCTGTCAAGTAACAGTATGACGATTTTAAAACTGGGACATTTCAATCTTTATAAATCCCGAGTTGTATATTTTAAACGTAAAATAGGCATATATACACTCAAAGTTCAAACGAAGAAAAAAAATGAAATTGCTCATCTCATGTCTTTACATATATTTGTATGTTGTTAGGCGAATATCAACAGATTGTAGATTAACAAAATAGTTATTTAACACTTTGTCTAAGGGTAGTAAAAGAAGCTATAAATTGAACAGACGATAGCTTTCAGGTTTTCGGAAGTCCCGTATTCGAATCTCAGGGTACGATTTCTCAATCATAGAGATTAATGTAGAGTTCTAATTTAATTATAAATTTACTTTACAAGATAATAGAAAACAATCCAGAAAGAAAGAAATACCAGAAAAAAGTCTATATGATGTAATTACTAGTTTCTTCATATAGACGCTGTGTGACTTTAGTTCTAAAATAAAAATAATGATAATGATAATAATAATAATAATAATAATAATAATAATAATAATAATAATAATAATAATAATAATAATAATGCTTTATTTTAGCTGGCAGAGTTAAAGCCATAAGGCCTTCCCTTCTACTCAACCAGCGAGTAGTAGAATTAGGCTATACAAAAATTACATAGGCCTACATATTACAATTTTAAGATATTAAAATACAGACTAAACAAAATACAATGATGATGTGATCTAATACTAGCTAATACTAACAAAAACATAGAATATAACAAAATTAAAATTATATAAAATAAAGTAAGTAGCTTCCTAGATGATTATTAATGGAATGCTCTACATAGTTGTTATACAGTTAATGTTTTCATTGTGTTGAACTTAAGATATCAGTTAATTTGGATTTAAATAATGATAGTGATTGACAGTCCCTGACAAGACTGGGAAGCGAGTTCCAGGCTCTAGTCATAGATATTGTGTAAGATTCAGAGTATAGACATGTCCTGTGCTGAGGTATCAAAAGTAAAGAAGAGTCTTGTGATCTTGTTCCTAAATTGTGATGAGCCGATAAATTTTGAAAACGTGTTGTTAAATAAGTTGGTAAATATGTGTGCAGGATTTGGAATAGTAAGTATGTGAATGTAAAGTTCTTCTGTCATTTAGGCATAGTCATGATACGGCCTGATTTAAAGAAGATCCAACTTAAAAGTTCAGGAGAAGAATGGGATAAGTCTATTATTTCCAAATCAGATATTTTACATTAATATTCCTATAGGATATGTGGGCAAAATTGTGAACGCTAGTCTGCAAAACATGTGCAATGTAGGTCTAATATAAAACTGTTTTAGGTGAAGTATTTGTGTGATAGGTTTTCATCCGCGACTTTATAAAACATTGTGTATAATTTCCGTCAGTTCTTAAATTAGCTTAAAACGATTTTTTATTAAAAGCGTTTAGCATATTGAACTTTCTATTAGAAATCAATCGCGACATCAAGATGCGAATTTCTACACTTGTATAATTTATTAGGAATATTTTTTTCCACTCTAAAATCTTCAACATTCAATACATCTCCTTGAAGTGAATGGTTGATATTTAACTTCCGAATAAACCACTCCAGCTAATTTATGTAACTAGAAAACATTCAATAACCTTGGTTAGAAACGAATTGGCATCATTCGGGTCTGAGGCAACTTTAGACGATCTAATATGCATTTAGTAAAAATAGGCCTAGCCTATAGACTACCTAAACAGAGGCTTAGAAAACGGGCAATGATAATTTTAGGAATAGGTCTATGAGTAAATAATCATTTTAAGAAGATGAATTAATAAATGCCTAAGCTTATGCATATATGTAAGCCTATTTGAGAATAAAGATCTTAGGAACATTTTTGGACCAAAGGGAGGTAAGCAAAAAGGCGAATGGATAAGACAACATAACAGTGAGTTATGTTTGCATGATATTTATGGAAACCAGGGGCAGGACATGTGGCATGAATGGGGAATGAAAGAGGGGCATACAAACTAATCGTACGAAAACGAAAGGGAAAGCGCCCAGTAGGTAGGCTTATGCCAAGAATGATATTGGAGAATAACATTATCAACGATTTGAGGAAAACAGATTATACAGCGGGTGATTGGAAAACATTCCCTACTCCAGGATATGGATATATGGAGAGCTTAGGCCTATGTCCGCGCGGTCATGAGCCTACGGGTTTGATAGTAAGTGTCTTAGTTATCAAGATGTTTAATATACATTACATTTTAGTTATAGGTAGGCCTATTAGGTTTTTAGAAGCCCTTATCTCACCCTGGCCGAGCATGTCCAACCGGAGGCCGTGGACCATTTTAATGTATCCGATCTCATCGCATGCGGCCCACAATATCTCCTGTTAGGGTCTATCACATCCTGCAGTTCTGTCCATCATCGAATTATAATCTCCTCTGCCCATATCTTCTTAGGTCTCCCTCTTCTTTTCCTCCAATTCGGAATCCACTCCAAACTTCTAACTAGCAATATATCTTCATTCACCCTCTTCACGTGTCCTAACCATTGAAATTGTTAATTTTCCACAAATTGTATAGTCTAATTGTTTCGTTAAAGTTAGTTTTTTAGTTTTTTTTTCTCGGATAATACTGTTTATAGTCCTGTCAAATTTAGAACATCCTGCAGGCCTTCTTAAAAAATCAATTTCTGTAGATTGTAATTTTGACTTTAATTTGGCAGTTATACGATATACAACCCTTCTATTCCATAGATAATTAAACTCCTTACTATTGAATTGAATGGAATTAGATCAAAAATTGTACTGGATAACAAAATAATGGGACAAGTAAGCCTATCACATTTCCAATATTTAGGATGTGATATAACTTATAGAGAAAATAAAGATATAGAAAATAAAGTAAATAAATTTCAGGCTATTTGTGGAACCATAAAAAGAACCTTAGGTCGGAAAACAAGAAAAGATACGAAACTTAAATTATATAAAACAATGGCTGTTCCTTTGTTGTTGTATGGAAGTGAAAATTGGATAATGAAATCAAGGTATAAAAACAGGATACAGACTGCAGAAATGCTGTTTTTACGTAATGTGAAAGGATGCACAAGAGCGGATATAATAAGTAATGAAACTATACGAGAAGAATTAAATATATATAAAATTGAAGATAAAATCAGCGAAAATAATAAGAAATGGACAGAACACTTAATGAGAATGAACAACGAAAGAATACCAAAAAGAACCTTCCTGTATAATCCCAGAGGAACAAGAGATGTTGGCCGACCACGTAGAAGATGGACTCCACTTTTAACTTCGCCGGAACAGGCTGCATAGCCTAAACCCTGTAGTAGAAGAAGAAGAACTATTGAATTCAGTTTAATTGAATATTTAAATACTGAGACATTAAGTGGGTCTAGGCCTACTATTTCAATAATGTAGGCCTAGCATAATTCCCGTTGATCAATTCGTTTTAACAGAAGTGGCTCTTTGTCAAAAAGGAAATGCACACGCCTAAACTTTAGGCAACATGTCTTACCTCAGAGGTAGGCCTACAGGTCGCACACTGGTACTAACCTGAATTACAAAAATAGTTTCTTATGGAATTTCGATGTATGGACCGATACCTAGCTACGGTTAGTATACTTATCGATCCAGTGATAAGGCTGGCAATCCCGATAACCTGAAAACATGTCACCTCTCCTACTGTCTGGATGATCATCCACGTCTATGAATGAGCATGTGGATCTTGGGTCAACAGCCGGCTGGTAAACGAGACCTGGCGCAACTTACAGTTTTTACAATATAATTGATTGAATTTTTTTATAGCTGGTGTGTGAAAAATTTTATATCATTGTCGTCATATCTCTCTCCAGTCATTCACATTTAAGTCTATTACTGATTTAATATATAGATCTATTCCTATATTGTCTATAGGCCTATAGACAATATTTACAACTCTTTATAAGGTCAGTGATTCTTCAGATACCATCAATGTTTACACTAGTTTGCCTCTTGTAGGATGTGAAAACAAAATCAACTTGTGACATGGTGCACAAATATCCTGCACGTAACAGATCAAAGTTTCAATAGGCCTACTTTTAAAATTCATTACGAAACACCATTGAGGTCACTATGTAAAAATTTAAAATATGAAAATAGGTAAGGCCTACCTGAGATCTGAGACTTCCTCAACTTTGTAAGGTTGTGAAATATGAAGTACTTTCGGAACATATGCTCCATCCTCAGCATGCAAATCGGTACCGATTAAGTAGGCTCTACTTATTTCTGTGTCAATATTAATAAAATTCTATTGAGGTGAATAATCATAAAGTAAAATATGAAAATGAAAATTGAAACCTAGTTGAGGACGATGGCACCTGCCAAGGTACGTATTTATTTTAATATTTTACTTTATGATTATTTTTCAGTTCGTTCATTTATTTACTTTTAAATAATTAGGAAGTAAATAAGGATTGAATTGAACTTGACCTAATTTCTATTGAGTAGGCCTACTTTCGTACCATTTTGAATATTGACAAGAGACATAGTAGGCCTATGAAACAAAATACTTTGTTACATAGGCTAACTGATATAGGCTGTTATTAAACAAGAGTCACATAGGCCTATTTAACATTTGCCAATACTGTTATTTTAACACAGTTCCAATAATGGATCATATTATAATATTATAATGATATTGTGAAAAGAAAAATTAATGTCTAATACTTCTAAATGAAGCCGGCCGTTGGTGTTGATAGTGACACACACCTGGCAGCGGAAGAAATGAAAATTACAGATTTGCATATGTGGGAGGAATTGTTAATGTTTGTATCATGTCTAGAATGGTGTAGTGGGCTGCAAACTCGTACGGAGAACGAGAGGTCCACGTTTCGATTCCTGTTTCAGACATTAATTTTTCTTTTCACTATATCATTATAATATTATATGATCCATCATTGGAACTGTGTTAAAATAACAGTATTCGAAAATGTTAAATAACATTGATTCCTGCTTTTAAAAGTGGTGGTGTAAAATTGTCAAACGTGGATACTTCTAAATGAACCGGCCGTTGGCGTTGGTAGTGACACCTACCTGGCAGCGGACGAAATGAGAATTATAGATTTGTATACGTGGAAGGAATTGTTAATGTTTATACCATGTCTAGAATTGTGTAGTGGGCTGCACACTCGTACGGAGAACGAGAGATCCACGGTTCGCTTCCTGGTTCAGACATGAACTTTTCTTTTCACAATAGGCCTATCATTATAATAAGAGTCGCATATTACGATCGCTTCTGTGTTGTATTGGTCTACTACTACAAAAATCACAGATTTATTTCCCAGTTATTCCATGATAACTTTGTTTGAGAAGGCCTATAGGATCTCAAGTTCTTGATGACAATTGAATAGCTACTTGACATAAACAGCAGAAAAAATCCGCTAAGAAAATTGAAAGTAAGGTTCAGGGACAGCATTTTGTTAAACAGGCGATTGTATTGTTACTAGTTAGCGTAAAACAACCAATTGAGTCAGTCCTAGATCTTCGAAGATGGCGTGCAATGAATTTATTCACTTAAATTAAAAAATAGTATTTAGTATTGACTCTGATGGCATGACTAGGTGAAACATGATCTCCTTTTTTTTCTTGTATAACCTCTCCCTTTGTGAGTACCTTTACGTGCTCCACGACAGCGTTCTCACAGGAACACAATGGGTGGACTTCTAACTTTTTTAAGAAAACAACGACGTTGGCACCTACCTGAAAACCGAATATCGGTCGCGCAGTGGTTTCTCTACTCAAGTAATGTCTTCACCGATAGTGACGTCATGCTAGATACAGGCGGGAACAGGTACGTTTGAAAGAACATATGGCAACCCGGTAAAAACAGTTACATTTTGTTTTTTCGATTCAAGAGCCGACTAGCGACAGGAATTTGAACTAACCATTGCAGAATTTAAGCGAATTTTTTTATTAAAATGAATATGGAGACAAGAAGTAGCTATTATGAAAAGAAAGGTAAGATATATAATATATACTTTAAATACAACTACGAAAATGCTCATTTTGAATCTCATAATATAGTAACTTCAACGTAAAAATAAAAAATATATAACGTCTATATTTTATAATGAATTAAATGTAACTGAACATAATAATATATTATATAGGTTATGTTCTTGTGTATACGTGTTGTATTTTAAGATTAACTTTTGTTTTTAACGTTTTAAGTTTTATTTGTTAGAAAATTTAATTCAAGATAAACTTAAAACCTAACCTTCAAGGCTAACTATTCAATACGAGGCTAACCTGTATAATTTCCAAAATATACTTATATTTCTTATAGTTTAATTTTGATACACTTAAGTCTTGAATAATACTTGACAGAGCATAATATTTAGTATTTTTTACTGCTTTACTCATTCTATTGAGAGCTACCGGCATTTTTATACTGTCTGTAATGCTGATTTTGATTAACTAATTTTACACATGCTCATAATAAATGTATCAGTAGATAGCACTTCTATTTTTAGGTACTGTGTTGAAACTAAAAGCAAAAGAAACAAGGACTTTAAGAAGATTGTGTCTTAGCTGATAGTTGAATGGAGTTATTAACGTCTTGAGGTACGTTCATATTTATAATTTTTCTGACAGTTAATGATCATCGAAAAAACTTTAGTTTGATTTCCACTTCATTTTTCATACTATATTCTTGTAATTATGTTGCACTACATACTTCCTCTGTCTGTACTAACATTTCGTACTATTTTAAAAATTTTACAATTCTTATAATTTTTTTATAATTAAATATTTATTTACATATGCAATGATTTCTTTTCAAAGTTCTACAGAATTACAGTGTGCATGCTCGAATGCTTAATGCAACTTGACAATATGTCAGTAAAAGTAGAGTTACCAACATTTGCAATTAATTCCACACATAATTAATGAAATTAACTTGATTTTGTTATGTTCTGTTGGGACAGGTTAGTGTACATCAGATTAATGTACACTTCATTAAATATTGTGCACATAATTAATTTTGTTACGTTAGGAAGAGGAAGTTTGTGTAATCCATTTCTAATAAACATTTGGGAATTTATTCTGAAGGTTGATCCCATCAATTTTATAGCTACGTGGTTCCATCTAGTGTCTACTCTATAAACATTTGCACATACACAGTGTTATTGTGTAGAACTCAGAGAATTTATGGTGGAAATCACAATAAAGTTTTAGGCTCAACAGCAGTTTAACTCACCCTTGATTTTTCAGTTTGTTGTAAACTGTAGTTCTTCTTCTGTATTTACTAACTTTTTTAATATCATAAACGTTTTTCAAACAATTTTTATAACATTATTTGACCATTTTTAAGTATTTATTTAAATATGCAAAACACTAACATTGTGAATGATACTGTTAGACAATAATGTGATGCTGATTGCTATTTTCTCCACAGAGTATATTACTTAGTCTGTTAATTTCTCTCTCCTTCCAATGTTGTGTTATTGCTAGTTGCAACGATGTTAGGAAGAGATAAGTTAGTGTACATCCATTTTTAATAAACGTTTGGGAATTTGAATATTATTAATATATTTGGGGATTTAGTGCAAAGATTGGTCAATCAAATTTCACAGCGACGTTCTGCCATTGGCGAAAGCTGTATAAACTTTAGTACGATATCGATAATAATCGATGTGTGGTGAACAGTGATAATTCACTAGGCAAGGATGATAATCGATGTGGTTCAATGGTGGGTTATCGCAGACTCCATAAACTCTGGCACATACGCATTGTTGGGTAAGTTAAACTGCTGTTTCTCCTATAATCCACTTACTTCCTAATAAATATTTGCTAGACATTGTAACATGCTACTGAGGGATGTTAATGGTTGTGGATTGATCCGAGACTTTTTTTCTCTCTCTAATCCTAAAGTTCCTATAAACACTAAAAGTGGACTGAGCCAGTGAAAGAGATTTTAGTGCTTCATTAATTCCAGTAATGATAATTAACTAATATAATACAATATCAGAATATAATAAAATTAATTTGTTTTCCAGAGTGTGTAAGTCAAATGAAGAGTGATGATGCAGTAAAATGGATGACAGCTCTAAATGAATGTAATATTATTAAATAAAAGTTGATGAAAGCATGTAATGTACATTTTTAAAATTCATTAAATTTATCCTCTCTGAAAATGCTCATGTTTCATCACTAATTTTGCTTCTTTTCCACGAAGGTGCTTACATGTGGGACGTTCAGTAAATAATGCACATCATTTTAGTTCTTCATTATCTTTCATTGGAAATGACAAACTTTACAGAACATATATATTCAATCATTCCTTTATAATGTCATTGTTTTCCAACGGATGGTTGTGACGAATTTAAGTTTTAAAATGCCAGCTGCTCATGAAACACGTTCAAAGCATAGATCTGTGATTGAAGACCAGGAGGATCTGACAGTCTTCATTCTACCGCTGACATCAACCCAACAACCGACAGTACTCCTATCCATTGCTTGATTGTCATAGGTATTTCGTAAATGTCTGTGAATGTTTGAAATGGTGTGCTGTTCTGCAGAAAGAAATTCAATCATGTCTCTCTGATATGTACATGTTTTGTAAGCAGTCACCATTTTAAAATTAAAGTACATTGCAATCATTTGTCGGAAAACAATGAAACTTCATGATGTTATAAATGAAGGATTGAAGATATATTCTGTAAAGTTTCATTCATTTCCAATGAAAGGCAATCGAGAACTAAAATTACGTGCATTAATTATTGAATGACTTAGTAAGTTTTAATTCAAACACAACCTCAAGTGTCCTTTAGAGTGATAAAGTTTCAATCTGTTTCCCTCGTCAACAAACCATGACATTTCCTTATAAATTTTTGTTTGTTGATTTTTAGAAAGATATACAAACCTTCTATACAAACACATTACCTTTAGCATGCATAGGGTTAAGAATGGGAATGATGTTTTCAAAATATATTAAGGTCACAGGATCATACTTTTGGAGGTAAGGAAAGTTTCCGATACATTTTTTTTTTCCAGAATCCTTCCTTGTTGTTCTTGACTTGTCCCTACCATCAACTTTTTGGCCATCTCATTTTGATTCCAAAGCTATTTCTTATGTAAATTTGGTCGTTATTCAGTACCAGTGCCCATCTAGCATGATACATTTTTATAGCTATGAAATACTTAAGAAATCAGTATGACCAACTTTGCAATTAATTCCAAAATATATTTTAAGATATGAATGTTCACTCGCTTCATTTTGTTAGGTTGTAATGGGACAAGTTAGTGTACACCAGATTAGTTTATTAAATAATAGGCATGTAATTTATTTTGTTGGTTGTGAAGGAGTATGGTAGTGTACATCCATTTCTTATAAACAATGTACGGAAGGTTGGTCATACCAATTTTATAGACATGTGGTTTCATCTGGCGAGAATTCCATAAATGCTTTCGCATGCATACTGCTATTCTGTGAAACTCAGAAAAATCATTAGTTGAGTTATTGTGCAATCCCCCCCCTCCACCCAATACTGCTTGATGATTGTCCACATTGGTCTTAAATTTAAAAAGATAATAAACTAAAATAATTTGCACTAACATTATATTTCTCCTTTTGTCTAATTTATTATTATAAGGTATTAATTATGTTCTGTATGGCAAATATAGCAAAAAACATTGCAATTCTAATGTATAAACTGGCTGAACATTATCTTATCCTTGATTTTTCAGTTTATTTTTGTAAACTGTAAATTACTCATCCTAACCCTTTTTTTAATATTATTAGTTTGGCTGATATTTGAAAAAAAGGTGATTTCCAAGATTTATTAAAACTTCATGTCGCTTGTGACAATGGGTGGATTTCTGTTCTCAAATTTTTATGCCACTAGAATAATGTAATCAATTTTAAGATATTCATTAATCAAATTTGCATATTATTTCATTTAAAAACATGTTAATCCATTTTTTTCTGATATGTGGATTAATATAAATCCAATTATAATCATAAATGTAACCATGGCTATATTAAGAACAAATGGTTTCCAATGTGCCATTTTTAAATTGATTCCTGATGTCATTATTATTAAACTATAGAAATTATTTAATATACGTACAAAATTATGTTTGAGGTTCATTTCACATTTAATCACATCGATATTAAACTTAAAAAATCTAACAGAAGTAATATGCTCTAACTTTATATTTGTACCTTTCGTCAAGAATTGGTTGTTAGGTCAAAATTTGCTGGGTCAAGTTTTAATATTTCTTGATAAAAAAATAACTCACCTTAATATTGAAGAGACGAAAGCTGAGAAGCGGCCCCCAGACATTACATGTAGGCCTAACAATACCTAAGTTCCACCAAACTCAATTGTTTGTTCATTTGAACAATTCAGTTTGAGTGAAATTCTAGGTTGACGACACATAAATAAGGATAAAGTTTCCATTAAACGCAGTGATAAATTTTTCAAAGTCCCAGACATACACCATGCGTAGGCTATGCCTCAACAAATGCAAAGTTGTTTACACTATGGAATCACATGATGATGCCAACATATACACAATATTTAATGAACCTAAAAGCTAACCTAATGCAATTTAAGCACCCTAACCTGTGAAACAATGCAAAGTAAAATTCTGAAGTAGGCCTACATACTCTATGTTGGCTGCACTGGAACATGTATTGTGTATATTAGTTAAATTCAACACGCTGCCAAGTCTTTATGTTACATATGTATTTAAATATCATAGGAAAATATATTGAAATAATCAGTAGAAAAATTGTAAAATTTATTGTAAATGGTGATAAATAATTTGAGAATAAAACCCTGTCGCCGCATGCGCGTGGTGTCTGCTGAAGCTTCCTCCCTTCTCACGCTAATGGAACAGACTATAGCCTACACCTTACTGTCATTTTTTATTTTATTTATAATGTAGAACACGAGATTGAAATACATGTGGGTACAGATACAAAATTAAATGTTCTTTGCACATTTCTTGGTGTTCTATGTAATCACACACACGAGAATTTAATTTTAATGTCATTCTTCAAGATTTTTATCAACAAAGGTTTTTCATTGAAGTGGAGCTGATTATTTACAAAATAAATAATTCTCTCAAGGTATGGAAATTTAAAATATGTTGTAGTTCACTCACTTTTGCACAAAGAACTTATCACAAACACTGTTTTCTAATAACACGGTCTTCCATCATGAAGGCAGACTTTTGTTGTCCTTGCATAACCAAACAGCTCTCATTGCTCATAACCTAAAACATAAAAATGCCATAATATTAACTACATTATCCAATTCAAGTTAGCAACAAGACTATACTGTAGACTAAAATAATCATTGAAAAAAGTTATAACTTTAAATAAATTGATCTCAAAATTGAGTTGCATAAATTTAGGCCTAAGTGATAAAAGTAATGCAATATTTTATTCAATGCAGAAAACATTACATTATTTTAACAGTAGGCCTACTGGTTAATTCATAGGTCACTATTCAAAACATTTAAGAAATTATGAGAAACTCACCTGAAATTTGTATCAAAAATATTACAGGCCTACGTGAAAATCCACATCTCGATCAAGGTTAATAATACCAAGATATCTATGGAATCCCACATCCACTTATTAAAATAATGGAGTACACTTTTTCCGAATCTTCTTCCCGCCTTTCATTTCCTTATATCGAAGCACATTTTCTTGTTATCCTTTAAAACGAAGATAAATACGAAAATGTAACCGCCATATTGATACACCTCCATTCAGGTATGCTCAAATAAACAAATATGGCGGATCCCCCGAACGACGGTCGAGACCAAGTCCTGTAATAAGAAACCAAAAAGTTGCGATTTGATAAAACATTACTTAATACTTAATACTTAATACAGGCTTTCCACTTTACAGCAGTTTGCCTTTGATTTCTGCTTTTCAGAGATTCCTATCTTCCCATTGTCCATATCCCATACCCCTCTTCATCATGGCATCATATATTCCCTCATACCATGCTCTTCTACTTCTTCTCCTTCTCCTTCTGCCTGGTACCGTCCAATCCAACACCTGTTTAGGTCACTGGTCTTCCGGCATCCGTTGTTCATGTCCATACCATTGTAGAGCTCTCTTTGTTATCCTATCGATAACAGTTTCTTGTGCATCCATTTCTTGTCTGATACAAGAGTATGTTGTAGCCTGGATATTCTCATACTTCTCCGTAATCCATCCATTTCTGTCGCCAAGATTCTGATAAAACATTTGAGAACAGAAATCCACCCATCTGTCGTGAGAGAATCTCAACTCTAGATCACATAGTACTTTATTTTGACTGTACAAGTAAGTTACATGGAGAGCTTTCCGGGCTGAATGATCCAATCAGTGGCCGGAGCCACTTCCGAAATAACATAAACATTAAAGCATACATACTAAACTATGAGAATATAAGGATGATTATGGTGATTAGATAGTATTGGAGTTTACTACGAGTAAATATTATTGTAGCCAAATAAATCCTAATGAAGCTAGGCCTACAGCTAATATTAACCTATTTATAACTTTCCGACCATACAGGCCACATGGCCTAAAACGGATTTGTTCATGATGATGATAACTTTCCGAATGTTTCCTTTTTGCCATCTTTGTGACAAATCATTACAAATCTAGGTAGAATTATAATGTAATAATAATAGTTAGGCCTATGTGTAGCCAGGACAGATATCAATGGAGGATTTTAGTAAATAAGGCTGAGAAAACTCGGTAGAAAGTCTCCAACTGATTCTGGAAGACTAACTCATGCCCCAAATGGCAGTCAATGACCAATCATATTTCAATGATTTTGATTTACAACGAATCGCAGTCGTTTTTCACCTGCATTTTATTACTTTCATTTTATCACTTTAAAATCAAGCTCCTCCTTTTAACATTCTGAATAGGTCATAGCATTATTTTGCAGTAACTGCATGCGGCTACCAGATTGTAGGCTATATATAGTGCACAAATGTTAGCAGATAGTGCTTGCGGTATATAACTTGATATAAAAATATTTGTAGTAATTGATTATATCCAACAAAAAATAAACCACTGTTTGCACTTTCTTAAACGTATTATTTTGCAGGAATTAATGTTGCAGAAAAATATAAACAATACATTTACTTATTAGGACATCACAAATTAATTAATATAGGCCTACAGTTTGATGTGTTTCATTTTTTTCTCCACTAGAGTGCATTCTTACAATGTTGCGATCCTTTGGCAAGAAATAATATGATCTGGTTGCAGTGATGAACAAATGAAACAACAAACGTTTCTCACGTGTTTTCTAACATCGCCGTTTACATTAAATATATAAATATTTTAAAACAACTGTATTTAAATAATGATTTGTGAGTAAACAGCTTAATTTTATTCGTTAAATTGTCCTAACAAATGTCACTCTTGATTTCCAAATCCTCACTTCGTGAGTCGTGAATTTATCAATAATTTGGAAATCACTTGTGTCATTACTTATGATAAATACAATTTTCGACGCATTATTCATCTGATATATATTTTTTTAAGCTTTTTTTTAATTATAAACTTAGTTCTTTTATTATTTACTGAGAATTGTACTTCTCAAAGTAAGTGAAGCAATCTATAAAATGATGTTGAAAAACAATCGAAATAAAAAGCTAGAAAATGGGAGAGAGAGTAAGTTATTTGTTTAACGGGGTGTAGGGATCAACCCTGTGCGGTGTATAATCCTCTCCCTTGCTTTAATAAGGCAGATTTTCGTGGTACAAACAGATAGACAGACAGACGGGAAGGTTATAGAGACTTACCATCCATCACTGCCTTCCTACCGGGGAGGTTTTGCGGCTTGCGTTTATACTAATGTTTTAAGCAAAAGCACACCCCTTCCCCTCACCCCCGCAGGAGTGAGTAATTAGCCCCGCTACGTCCTGACTTGTATACTCTCTTATGTTCTCTGTACCTGTTCCAACTCACAGCAACAACGAAATAAGTTGCATTTCATCTAGAAATTCTAAAGTGAAATTACAGTAATGCTAAAGGTCAAATAGATAAGTCAATAAAACTAAGTAGGCCTACCGTTGTACAATCACACATAAAACACATTATTAAATGGAACGAGACACAAAAGAAAATTGAAGAAGTGGCGGAATTAAAATAGGCCTACCTAGGAACAACAAATAGGCCTATAAACAGAAATGAGATGCAGATATACGCCTAAATTAAACACAGGCTTAACTCTGCAAACGTGTGCATTGTTCATTATAGGGATAATTGAAAGGTAAAAAAGGTGAAGTGATCCCACTGCAGGCCTCAGGAGGCCCTTGGGGTAGTAGGAGGTTAAAGCTTCCACTCTTTCTGGACTTGATGTCAGTCGGATTGCCAGCCCTGCATGACGGCCGCCTTTACTCCAACACAAGCGTCTGGCACTCATTTCCGTTAGAGGCTGAGTCGACCCTAGGGCCATAGTGCCGCCAAAAGGTTTGGGTAAGTGTAAAAATCCTGACCCCACCGGGACTCGATCCCTCAACCTTCCGGCTTGTAGCGCAGTGCCTTAACCACTACGCTACGGCGTGCCCCATTATAGGGATAATTATCATAGGCCTACCAAATTCTCTAAAAAAATGTTAAACTAAAAATATAATTATAAAACAGCGATTCTACCAGGCCTGTGCTGAAAAACAATCTTACTTTAAGATAAAAGGAAGTAGGCCTAGCTATTAGAGTAGGCCTATTTGACAGTAAAATGCTTAACTTTTCTTTTATCAAAGAGAGATAAAGAGAGAGATGAATAGAGAAAACTGCATAGCAGTGAGCTATGTAGGCCTATATGAACTTTATGGGAAACCAGATTTAATAAAAACAGTTACGTCCTGAAAAGTGCAATGCGTAGGGATGTGGCATGAATGAGCAATGAAAGAAGAGCAGGAAATTTCTTGTAGAAAAACTAGAGGGAATGCGCCCTGTAGACAGACCAAGAGCCAAGTGGAAGAATAACACTAACCATTATTTTAGTAAGATCAATATTTGGAAAATATTAGCTCAAAATAAAGATAGCCTATATGGAAAGCTTATAGGCCTAACTGCTCGACCATGAACCTAAAGATTCGGGTGTCAGTCAGTTGTAATAGGCAAGTTTATTAGTTATATATATATACGTCAAACAGACCAATTAGAAGAATTGAGCACTGAACCAGCGAGTTGGCTAAAGGCGTTTGTCACTCGCATTCTACTTACTTTTTTAAACACTTCATTTTGGGCAGAATTACTGTGGATGCATGGATAAACAACTGACTAACTTTAACAGTGTGGGCAATGTTTATTAGTGAAACTACAGTAGGCCGTGACACAATCAGTTATAAAATAGCGGCAAGTGCGTATTTATTGTTTTACATTGTTTAAAATAAAATTTAGTTCATTTAAAATGCAGTGATTTGTTTCTTATAATGTATATTCCTATGAACTTACCTTTCGGATATTTTTTGTATAAGTTAATATACAGTGTGATTCAAAAGTCTTTTGAAAATTTCCTTATACCGTTAATTTGTATATTATTATTATTATTATTATTATTATTATAGGTAATTGGAAACTATGCTAACAATAGAGGAAAGATTAGCTGTCGTTTCCGCTCATATACGAGGATTGACGGGTAGGTCCAAGAAGAATTCACTAGAAAGTTCAGAAAACCAGGTCCTAGCAGGCAAGCTATTAGAGAGCTGGTACTGAAAATGAAATGGACGGGATCTGTTGCTGATGAGGCACGTAAAGGGAGGCCGGCTACAACACCAGAAGACGTGCAAACCATACAGGATGCCATCTCACAAAGTCCCGGTGCATCAACCAGAAGACTCAGCAGAGAGTTGGGTATGTCCCAAAGCACTGTATGGCGTACCTTGCGCTTCAAACTGAACAAAGTCCCGGTGCATCAACCAGTAGACTCAGCAGAGAGTTGGGTATGTCCCAAAGCACTGTATGGCGTACCTTGCGCTTCAAACTGAACAAAGTACCGGTGCATCAACCAGAAGACTCAGCAGAGAGTTGGATATGTCCCAAAGCACTGTATGGCGTAGGCCTACCTTGCGCTTCAAACTGAACAAAGTCCCGGTGCATCAACAAGAAGATTCAGCAGAGAGTTTGGTATGTCCCAAAGCACTGCATGGCATACCTTGCGCTTCACACTGAACAAACGCCCTTATCACATCCAGATAATGCACAAGCTTGAACCAGAAGGCTATGTGGCTCGACAAACTACGTGTGATGACCTGCTAAATGCCATTGAAAATGAAGAGCTCATGGAACATGTGTTGTTCAGTGGTGAGGAAAATTCCGCACATGTGGAATATGTCAATAGGCATAATTGTAGGATTTGGGCGGGCGAACAGCCAAACGCTATAGGCCTACAAGTGTTTCAGAGAGACACACCAAAGGTAAATGTGTGGCTGGGAATAAAAAAAAATTACGGGCCGTTCATGTTTGCGGAAACAACAGTAAATGGATGTAACTATCTTGACATGTTAAAACAATATCTGGAAGAACAGCTGGCGCAGGATCCTGTACAAGATATTGTGATTTTCCAGCATGATGGCGCACCACCCCATTTTGCCATCATTGTTAGTGACCACCTCAACGAAGTTTTCCCTGGTAGGTGGATCTGTCGTGGTTCACCCAGAATTTGGGAAACCCGCTCTCTACAATTGACACCACTAGACTTATTTGTTTGGGGTTTTGTTAAGTCCAAATTGTATGAAGTGAAGATCAACACCTTACAGCAATTGACAAACCTAATAACCGCAGCGGTAGCTGCAATCACACCAGCTATGCTGGCAAAAGTGTTTCGCTGTACACAAGAAAGATGGAGTCTGTGCCGTGACTTGGAGTGCCACCACATTGAAATGTACTGAGTTAATCATCCAGTAAGTCATTACTATCCTTCTGTAATAACAATTTTTACATAAAAACGTTGGTTTGTAACGAAAATGTTCCAGAGACTTTTGAATCATGGTGCAGCCTCTATTATATCTATGATTATATAGGCTATTAGAGAGATGGTAGTGGTTTTACTTCCCACACTTGGTTTGTAATATGTAATATTACAGTATGTCTATAGTTATTTTATTACAGTATAATTATTTAGGTCTACAAGCCGGAAGGTCGAGGGTTCGAGTCCCGGTGGGTCAGGATTTTTAAACTGACCCAAACCTTCTGGCGGCACTATGGTCCTGGGGTCGACTCAGCCTCTAACTGAAATGAGTACCAGACGCTTGTTCTGGGGTAAAGGCGGCCGTCACGCAGGGCTGACAACCCGGCTGACATCAAGTGCCGATTGTCAAGAAAAAGTGGGAGCCTTAACCTCCTACTACCCCAAGGGCCTCCTGAGGCCTGTAGTGGGATCACTTTACTTACTTTACTTACATAATTATTTAGGTTGGCAACCGCGAAATGTAGGAAGTTGAACTTTCAATCATGGTCGTCATTGCTGTAAGTACGATAAAACGCACTATCGCGCAAAAACATACTTTAGGCCTATGTTGCACCAGATTAACAGATTCTTTAAATTCATATAGCCTATCGCATATAGGTTATGTAAACCTAGCAACAATGTGTCTAATAAAGTCATTATTAAGGTAGAGCATATAATTTGTTCATACAGTGGTTAGGGATACATTTTATCAAGATTTAGGCTACTGTTAAATCTTATTTGTAGACATTTTAACATCTAACAAGAAAACTGTCAACATTGCAAGCCCAAACTTTTCTTGAAATTTCCCACAGAGAAGCGTTGTGACATACCAAGTCGTGTCCAAAAAAAAAAAATCTGCCGCATTTAACTGCAAGGCACAATTCGAAGCCAGAATCCAACAATGGTAATCCACTGTACTGACAGATTGACATAAAATAAAATAAGTTAAAATATATCTTCTTAGGTAAAATCCGTCGTCCTCAACTTATAAAATATGTAATCTTCATGCCTGTAGGCCTTTCAGAACATCCGTTCCATCTTCAGCAGGCCACTCTTCGCTATAAAATCCAGTATGATGGTTGATGCTGCTGGACCTAATGTGGCGTTGTCGTGACTAAAGCTTCTTCCTGACGATATCGTATAGTGGGTTGTTTAGTCTGGGAGTGCTTTCATTTATTAAAAGCTTGTTGTCTATTTCCTTGATAATTTCCAGGTCTTCCAATATGTTGATTTTTGTTAGATTCCCCCCTTTGTGTACTATTGTAAGGGTGTCTTCTATTGAGTTCGTTCTCTGTCCGGCGTTTATTATGTGCTTAGCGTAATTAGACTTTCCATATGCGTATACGAAATCGTTACGATGTTCTTTAAACCTTATGTTGAAGCTTTTTTTCGTTCTTCCTATATAGAACTTGTCACAGTCTCTGCATGTTAATTTATATACTCCCTTGCCATTAAATTTATTAGGGGCCTATGTTTTTCTATTTTGTTACTTATTACATTTGTTGCTGTCAACACGGTCCAATTTTGAGTTCTTTGCTTAATATTCCTCTGGTGTGCTGGATTTTATAAAAGGGAAATTTAGTTTATTACAAAGACGTGTAATCGGTGAAAATATCAAGTTTATTTTTGTGCTAACTTAAATACGTAAATACAAATAAGCGGAATCAAATGTTTTAATCAAAGTCCGTTCCTAGGACTAGAGGGGCCTCGAAGGGTATTCACTTCGGAATAGGCAGCACATGGTCCTCAATAACCACGTAAGTGTGCCCACCGCACACTGCGAATGCCTAACACGCACTGAGGCTACCTAACGCACACTGCCTCCTACCACGAGCTCCTAGCACACACTGAGAATGAGGTGTTCTTAAACCTCTTAACTAAAACAGGACTGTCGTCCTCGACAGCCTGGCACACACTGAGAAAGAGTGTTGTAGTCATCTACAGACCTGAACAATACGCAGAAGTTGGCAACATTATAACCAAAATGCTACCAACACAACTCAGCGTTACTGTATTCAGGCGCCTACAAACGGCAGTCAGATGAACTACATCAATAGCGTAATAACAGACGGCAGGTGTCTGCTATTACCGACAGAGAGAGCGACTCTTGTCGCAACAACATTATTTAGTTTATTATTAGTTTTGTAGGCTATGTTTAAATTTTTATTTATATTTCTCAATGTTTTTGCCAATTTTATAGTTTCGTGGTCTGTGTATGTTAGTGTAATCCATGTATTATTAATATCTGTTTCTCTTTCCAGTTTCGTTGTTTTTTATATCGATTTCCCTCTTTTGTTTTCTTATAAGTTTCTCTATAATTTTGCTGCTGTATCCATTGTTTCTAGCCATTTTTTTATGTATCGCAATTCCTTATTGTAATTAATTTTGTTTAATGGCAGTTTTAGCATTCTATTAATTAGGCTCTTGAATATGCTGATTTTTTGTTGGTACGGATGTCTTCATTTATTGTTAATTGCAAGCATATTAGTCCACCTCAACGGTTTTAACAATGAATTTTATTAATATTGACAGATGGACTCTGTTTAAGTTAGAGCGGAGTGGAGCGAGACGGGATGCTGCACGTACGACAGATAATGGATGAGGGTTATTCCCTATAATTAAATGAGAGATTTGGCGCTGGATTTTAGTGCCTTTGGCCCTAATCTTAAAAACAACAGATAAGTTTTTTTGGACACGATCTTGGTACATTGCATAGCTTCTCTGGAAGAAATTTCATGGTAATTTTCGGCACGCATTTTTTGACAGTTCCCTTAGGCCTATATCGCGTTTATTATTTTTTTTATGGTTGGCTATTATGAAATGGCCAGTGCGAAGAAATGAATCCTGGCAATTAAAATTCCAACTCAGTATTTGTCATGAAGAGTGAGAAAAAATAGGTAAAACCGTAAATCAGATTGATTATCACCGAGGTTTGAACCCGAAATCTTCCAATTCGAGTCTCCAATTATCTTGAAGTTAAAGTGTTACTTTCGATAGAATAGTTGTTTCAGCTACGCCCATTTAGGATTAAATACAACAAAAATATGATCTATTTTAAATTGCTTTTAATTTACCTACTTCTCCAGTGAGGTGAACTTCTTGATGTCCACAACAACCGGCAATAATTACGGTAAAAACCTCTTAGCCTAAACGTCCCTAATGACACAATGGGAGGAAAATATATGGACATAGACTTCCATTCATGCAATAATTCCATAAACACCCTGTAAGTTTTGTTTATGTGAAGATCACAGCTAAACTGTGAAATACATCACACTTACCTAGAGATGTGAATCTGTGAAATGAATTAACAGAGACACAGTGAAAATGTTTGACCCCGTGACCTTGACACTTTATTATGCAACCGTAACAATAATTAACACTGTGGGGGTGTGGCCAGAATATCATTATCCAATCACGTGATCTCTACTCATGCCAGAATGACCACGTGTCAGCCATTTTTATAGGGTGAACATTAAGTAGGAGAATAAGAATGTGATCTACCTCTATAATTTCTTGTAATTTAATTTTCAATATTGTTTAGATTAGACAGCTTTGAAATGTCTAAAAAAACTAAACTTGATGGACTATTCGTTAGGGACACATACACTATCATTCACTAAAATAAGGTTGGCCAGAAGATCAGGCAGACTGGAAGGTGCATGTTCTATCCCATTCATCTTCGTTCACTTGTACATATTACATCGACCACAAAATCCGCTCATGTCAGTGAGGTAAAGTCGATGGAAACATAATAATAATAATAATAATAATAATAATAATAATAATAATAATAATAGTCGTCTGATAATAGGCCTAACTGTAATGATAACAAAGCAGCTAACTAAATTTAACTATCGAACCTGTAGGGTCATGACCACACAGACATATGCTCTCCATATATTCTATTCTTAAGCTAATGTTTTCCAATTATCCCCTTTATAATCTACTTCCCTCAAATTATGGTTAATATTATTTTCGCACTACATTCTTGGTCTACCAACTAGGCGTTTTCCTTCCAGTTTTCCTTTAAAAAGATTCCTTGCCTCTCTTTCATTCTTCATTAGTGAAACATGACCTGCCCATCGCAGTCCACAAGACTTCTTTTTATATATGGATGTGGTTTCCTATAGACTAAATATTATGTAGCTCACTGTTAGGTAAGTCTTCTCCGTTCGCCTGTCTGTTCATCTCTCTTTGGTCCAAAAATTTTCCTAAGAACTTTATTCTCAGATACTCGTAATCTTTCTTCCTCCCTTAAAGTGTGACTGAATTCAAATACCTGGGAACAACAAATAGGAATGTGATGCACAAAGAAATTAAACATAGGCTCAATTTTGCATAAAAAAAGACAACAATAACAAAAATAATAACCTAAGGCCTATATAAACTTATAGACTAACTTACGGCACGAAAAAATGCTTAAGACTGAAATAAGAAGCCTCTGAACTAACTTTAAACTCTATTAGCTTAGGCCTATACCCAACTTTGAATTACGAGTTTTTAATTACTACGCCCACAAAAATAATGTAGGCCTAACTAAATTTTGGAGGTACAAAAAGAAAGTCAAAACACAACATTTTTTCTAGAAAATGTGGATGTTATCATACATAAATTCTAGGTCATTATGATTATTATTGTGTTTTACGTGTAAGTTTGATTTGTGATTGTATTTCTACATTTTAGCGACGTGAGGTGAAGCGTGTTAGACTTATATCATTTTGGCACGGAGACCGGACACACACGGACACAATATTTCACTACAGGCACAAAAGCACAGATAGACGTCTACTGGGCCATTATTACGTCAGTCATACTATAATGACGCCATAACATTTTCTCATGTCATTATGTGTTATTATTACCATAATGCTCTTTCAATTACCTGCACACAGTGCGCCTTCCTCCGGAATTTGGAATAGCCAACCAACTTCAAGCGTAAATATCAACACAAAATTAACTTTGTTGGTCATGTGTTCTACCTCCGATCGGCTATTTCAAAAAACGAAGATAATATTTATTCTCTAATCTGACATACGATAATTTGTAGCACATATAGGCTAACTATAACCCTTGGCATTTATAATATTAATACTGAACTAAGAAAATATGGCTCTATTCAACTAAAATAACGCCTCTTAGATTTGTTGAATATATGTTGGAAGACTGGTCATATCCCAGAAGAATGGAAGATGGCCAAAATATATCCCATTTATAAAAAAGGAGATCGTCATAACTCTGAAAATCAGCCTATAGAGGCAAAAATGTCTTGGATAGGCCCTACCTGTTATAAAATCTATGCATCTGTAGGTATTGAAAAACCGTTTAAATGCAATTATGTAAAGTATTCTATAAGCTCAAAATGGATTCGAAAAAGGCAGATTCTGTTCAGATTGTATTTTCCCCATCAATCAAATAATTGAGAAATGTAGAGAACATAATCTACCAACTTTTTATGGCATTTATAGATCTTGAAATGGCATTTGACAAAGTTAATAGAAATAAATTGTGGAATAAAATGAAACAGAAAGGCGTGCCTCAGCACTTAATAACTGCAATAAAAAGTCTATAGGCCTATGTAGAAAATAAATAAATAGGAACTGGAATAAAAATAGGCCTATATAGGCCTAACAGCAACAATAAATAGAAGTGTAAGACAGGGATGTCCGCTTTCATCCTCCCTTTTTAACATTTATATTGACGATATATATAATTGGCAGATAAATTTGGACTCACATTTCAAAATAAGAAATGAGATCTTAGACATCCTACTTTTTGCAGGCGACCAAGTTCTAATATCTAGCTCAGAAGATGATCTACAGAAATCACTCTTTCAATTAAATAATATTATAAAGGACTATAATTTCAAAATATCTATAAGTAAAACGAAAATCTTAGTTTTAAAGGGTCAGATACCGTAAGAGCTAAAATAATTCTGGAGGGGAAACCCGTTGAACAAGTGAACCATTTTAAATGCCTGGATTATGAAATCTCCTATTTTAAAAATCAAGATCTTTTTAACAAATTTAATAAATTTAATTATCATGTCGCACAATTAAGAGAATATTTAAAAATACAAGAAAGGAAACAAAACTAAAATTTTATAAAGCAGTGGCAGTCCCCTTACTGTTGTACGGTAGTGAATTTTGTGTTTTAACTAAAATAGAAGAGAACAGGCCTATCATAGAAGCAGTTGAAATGAGATTTCTGAGAAGTGTAGCTGGCTGCAAACTTCTAGATAAAAGAAGAAGTGAAGATAGGCCTATTAGAAATGAGCTAAACATTTTTTTTTTAAATTTTAGATAAAATAAAAGAATCTAGAAAAAACTGGAAAGAACATGTTCAAAGAATGAAAGATGAACGCCTACCCAAAATTATACTTAGTTACAAACCAAAAGGAGACAGGAATGTTGGTAGACCGAAAAAGAGATGGATTAAACTTTAAGAATTAGAACCTATGAGACCGGAACAAGGCATAGGCCTATGAGCTTAATCTGTGATTGTTAATGATGATACAGGCCTATCATAGACCTTCATTTTAAAGGTAGGCTTATAAACTATGAACACTTGCCTTAGGCCTATTTATTTATTCAGGGCTATTTTTATTTCAAGTTTAGTTTTATAGACTATCTTCTATAGAATCATTGGTAGGCTATAATCAATTAGGCTGTAGGCCTAGCCTATAGGCCTACGTTTATTGTAAGATTCCATGGGCAGGACATGTGACACGAGTGGGGAATGAAAGAGAGGCATGGAAGCTTCTTGTAGGAAAACCAGAGGGAAAAGTCCAGTCGGTAGACCCAGACCAATAATGAAATGTGCAAACAGGGGATTTCATTAGCTGTAATAATGAAATGGGAGAATAACATTAATCATAATTTGAGGCAAGTAGGCCTATATTATACAGGTGATGTTTGGAAAAGATTAGCTTAGGATAGGGATGTATGGAGAGCTTATGTCCGCGCGGCAATGTATCTATGGTTTCGATAAAGCCAGTAATTAGTTACTTTTATTGTAGGTTAAATGAAAAGCTAAGTCTAGGCCTATATCCCTTACTAGGAGACCTACGTATCAAATAGGCCTTCTTAGTCCAATACCCTAATGTGACATAGGCTATAACTTAATTGAGGTTAGAACCAAATGGGGTGCAAGTGATTTTTCCGCAAAAAAAAAAAAACTTGGTGCATAATTAGTACATTCAAGGAGGCCTATAATGTTTTTAGTGGCAAACGGATAGGCCTATAGGTAAGTGTAGGCTACGTTAGGAGTGGATAAAGGATGATTGTTAATAATATTTTTAATTAGGTCTACCTATGATTTTCTTACTCATCTTCAACTTTAAATTTGTTTGTATTAATACTGCACTTACATCCTTTTGTTTCTAACCGTCTCAATTATGAAATAAGTAGCTGAAATTATCATAGACCTATAGGCCTAAGTTATATTATGCACGTAAATAAATAGCTCAGTGTTAGGCTATAGGCTATAGATTTCTCCACTCACCTGTCTGTTCATCTCTATTTGGTCCAAAATTGTTCATAAGAATTTCATTCTCAAATACCTGTAATCTCTTTTCCTCCCTTAAAGTATGAGTCCATGTTTGGCATCTGGGAGAATATATTTTCAGTTTCGTTTCTTGATAGGGCTAGGGGTTGGGACGACAAGAGTCTCTGTAAAACAACACTTTAAATAGACTGATAAATTAAAATGATAAGGGAGCGTGTAAGTTAAAGTGGGTCATTTTAACGTTTTAAAAAGAGAAATGATTTAGAACTCACTAGAATGTCAGAACTTAAAACAGACGTGAATTGAGAGACATCAATCAAGAAGATTGTAAACAAATGTCTTCCTGTGGTCTTGTGGATGGGGGGGCGCAAGATGGTACTGGAAGCGGGTAGGCGGGCCCCACAAATTGTTTTGTATAGCCGGGGGGGTTGCTGCAAATTAAAAATAAATAAAGTGGTGCCAGGGTGGTCTTTACAGTCAGGTGGCCAATGGTCGCATAGGGGAGGGATGCATTAGCATTAGAAAGCAATACGCTGCTTTATAATTCCACTTAATTCACTGTATAAACTCTAACTGCTAACATATTTACATCATATGTTATTAAGTTTATATTCATTCAATTGTTATTTTATTGTGGTATTAGTTTTTATGTTAAGTATAGAATATTGAGATGGTAGAGAATAGGGCTAGAAACTAAAATAATCATAAGTAATGCCACGAGTGATTTCCAAATTATCGATAAATTCACGACTCACGAAGTGAGGAGTGAATTTATCTAGAGAATTTGGAAATCAAGAGTGGCATTTGTTAGGACTATTTAACGAATAAAATTAAGCTGTTTACTCACAAATCATTATTTAACTATAGTTATTTTAAAATATTTATATATTTAATGTAAACGGCGATGTTTGAAAACAAATGAGAAACGATAGGTACGCTTCTACTGCTTCATTTGTTTATCACTGCAACCAGATCATAGCCTACTATTTATTGCCAAAGGAACGCAATATTGTAAGGAGGAGCTTTCTTTAATATGGTAATTATAACACTGATAAATATTCGGTGAAACACGACTCTGATTGGTTGTAAAACAGAAATCATTGAAACGTGATTGGTCATTGACTCCCATTTGGGGCATGAGTTAAATAGTCAGTTTAATTATTTCAAGGAGTAGTTTATTTTAAAATATAAATTTTGGAGATTTATGAAGGGATACCTCCTACTTGAAGTTCTAAAAGGTTAACTTATTTTTGGTTTACAAGACCAATATTTTCTATAGCTCGAATGGGTGAGAGTGCAAACGACAATTAAGATGCTTAGGCCCTACTCGTAGCCCTACATATAAAAAAATCGGACATATTTTAGGAAATGTGATGTTATTGGATTTTCACAATGGGTTTTTAAGCATAGTTCATTTTTTCCATAAGGCGGAAGGGATTGAAAATGAGAAAATTAAGACAGTTAACAAATTCTTCTTCTTCTTCTTCTTCTTCTTCTTCGTCTTCTTCTTCTTCCTCTACGCATGAAAGCTGGCAGCTTGTTCCGTGTTCATTCACTACAGGTCCGGGGTATGGTGACATCCTTCGATCGGAGTTTGTGGTCTTCCTAATGGCCTTTTCTGCTGAGGTGTCCAGTCACGTACTTGCTTCACTAATCTACTGTTCTCCATTCTATCTGTGTGATCGTTCCAATTTAGTCTTCTATCATTTATCCAAAGATTTATGGGTTCAATTTCACATTCTTCTCTAATAACAGAGCTGCGAATTTTCTCTCTCAGCGATTTTCCTTAAAACTTTCATTTCGGTTATTTCATTGATTTGTTTTGTTTTCTGAGTTTCTGTTCGGCATTCACAACCATATGTTAGAACTGGTCTTATGACAGATTTGTAAATTCTTACTTTTGTATCTATTCTTAAATTTTTATTTTTCAAAACAGTATTGTTTAAACATCTCGATATTTTGTTTGCATTATTTGCTTGATGGAGGATTTCATCTGTTATTCTTTTGCTGCTATTAATTTCTACTCCGAAATATTTGAATTTCATGACTTGTTCTATACTTTTCCCTTCTATTTCTAATTTAGCGTGTCGTGGGTCCTTGGATATTGCCATTGATATTTATTATTAATAGATTTTATTAAACACAATGTGTACAATTTTGAAATTTCACCAGTCTTTTGTAATTGTGATGAGAGACTGAGTTCTGCTTTTGCATTTCATTAGGTGGTACTTGGAGCATGGCTCGTACATCTGCAGTTCTCCTTGGGGTCGTGGTATCACGGATTCTGGCATATCTTCTCATGGAAACCATGCGCGGCGAAGCGTGTGTGTAGGTGGCGAAGTTGGAAGTTCGGGCCTTTCCACGGGTTTTCATCGTTTCTGTTTCCATTATTTCCCTCCGTATTGCATTGGTTTTGTTTTGTCTCTCTTTGATGGCGTATTTATATGCCTGGGTTTCTGGCAGATAGAAGCGGAGTTTGATGTCCTCAATGAAGTATGATTCATGTGCTATTCTGTAGGCGTAGCTGTTTCTTGTGTAGGGCCTACTTTGAGAGTGATAAGGCTCTCTTGAGGTATCTGGTTTGACACATTCTCCAAATTATTGAGGTTTTTCGCTGTTAGGTGAGTCCAAATTATCTGAATACCGCATGTGGCCGCTGGAGCTACCTTGAGTTGGAACAGCGTTATAGGCCTATTTGGGATCAATATTAGATTCAGAAGGAACAAGCAATTCTGAGATAAACAAAAGAGAAAGCCAAGAAAGGAAACAATTGAAATATTAAATTCGGTGCTGTGGCGTAGAAACATTGTGTACAAAATTTAAAAAAGAATATATATAGGCCTATATATAGTTAGTTGGTGGAGAGTATAGTAGCCTACTATTGTATGGAGCGGAAATATGGATATTTAGCAGAAAGGAAGCACATAAACTATTGGTGACAGAGATGGAGTTTTAGAGGAGAGCTTCTAGAAATGCAAGAAGATACAAAATTAGAAATAGGCCTACTGAAATCAGAGAAGTAGGCCTAGTTAATGTTCAAAAAGATGTTCTACAAGTTATTAAAGAATATGAAGACTGAAACGGTATGGCCACGTAAAGAGGATGTCAGATGACAGGTTACCCAAGAAGATATTAATTTTGAAGCGTAGGGCAACATAAGAAAAGGGAGACCAAAAAGCAGAAAAACAGTGGATTCAAGGAGTGCATAGGAGTATGCTGTCCAGAGAATTAACAGAGTGATGTAGAGAATAGGGATTTATGGAGGAGTATAATTTACAATGGGTTGTAGGAAAACTACTGTATTGTAGAGAAATTCTTAATGAAGATGTTGGAGATACGATCTAGATTCAGTTAGATGAGAATAGGCACCAAACGAGGACATCAGGGAATGTGACATTAAACGATGGTTTCGTGAGTCATACGGCCTATATAGTTAGTTTAGTATACAGTAAAACTTCTTTAATGCGGAACGTGAATAATGCGGAAATCAGTCCAATGTGAACCTTTTTTTCTTTTTTTTTTGGTCCCGGCAAAATAATAGTAATTTTACGTGTATTCATTTTGTAGAAAACGGAATCTGTCCAACGCGGAAACGGAAGGATATTTCTACACAATTCATGAAAAAAAAATATTTGTAAGGCGGAAAGATTGAGAGAGAGAAAAAATTGGTTTCCACTTCATCGAATTCGCGTCAGGTGAATTAAAATAAGTGATGATTTCTGCCGCCGGGTGAAGTAGAGTTTCTACCTGTATGTATCTGGAATTTTCTTTCGGCCTCACTGCACACCCGTTTTGCGAAGTACGGATTCCTTTAACAAATATTTGGCGTGTGACATCTGTCTTACAAATAACCAGTGCACTGTAAAATCTGAAATTAGTTTAAGATCTGAGACCGATTGTGTAGACGTATCTTTCACAGGTAGCGTTCTGACTTTACCGAATAAAGATGGCTAAATCGTATGTATCATTGTCATTAAAAAAGTGAAAGTGATTGAAGATAAAGAAGAACAAACTCTCAGTAGGCTACGCGAAATAATGACTAAAGTTAAATGTGGAAAATCCCATGTTTATGAGATTTTAAAACAGAAAAAAAGAATAAATGAATGGATGCAAGGAAGTGGTCAAATGAAGTTCTAGCGTTGCTATATCCCTAGGGAATAACGATTTCAAGGCATCTTCAAGTTGGTTGTGGACAGTTTTAAAAGATGACCAATGTAGTATGGAATAAACTTGAGGGGAATCAAAGGATGTGGAGGAAAGTACAGTTAGTAGCCTAAGTGGAAACCGAAACTGCATACTTTAATTTCAGGATACGCGCTTAAGAGACTTTTTAACGCTGACGAAACGGGACTGTTTTTATCGCGCGTTACCGTCGAAGTCGCTGTACGTAGGCCTACTATACTTCACTTTACAACGGCAGCGGAACTGCAATTAATCCAATGTACAAAAAAGACATATAGGCCTTCGGTACTCTTGTAATATAAGATTGGTTAATATTTTTTTGTTTCTTTTTATACTGCGGAATGTTGTCTAATGTGAAAAAACTAATTGGTCCCATGCGATTCCGCTTTGAACAGTTTTACTGTAGGCCTATATATAAATCCAGCGCACTTTGAAAAGATTTAAGTCAGAATGTGTTTTATATGTAATCACATAAATTAATAAAGTCTTAGGCCTATATCAGATTTCAACAGATTTTCTTATTTATCTTGAGACGCTTTTAAGAGGGCTCGGAATCCGATAGGCCTATATGGTTAATATCAATAAGTTCCGTGCAATTTTTCTTATCTACTGAGTGGATTTTCTTCAAATTTTCAGACTCTATTCATTAAATCCTCAAGGGTAACTAAACACATGATTTTTTCTTAGATGTGTTTAACCTGTTATCGAATTGGCCTATAGGCCTACTAATAGACTAATAGTCTAAAAAATTATGAACACGAATAAAAAATCTTATTAAATTAAATTGTATTAAATTAATTGATAATCAGTATTTTTTTCACAACATTTAAATAAATTATAAGAAAATAACTTTATAAGCAATATTAACCTATAACATTAGCGAAAGTGTATTTCAGAACCGCATAAAAATCTACACACTATAGATTAGACTACATTTGTACATCTTTGTATTCATATAAACAGCCTGGTTTTCTATTATTGTGTTGCTTATGCTATATTTTATTTATTTCATTGCATATGTATTCGTTGCAATCAGTTTTCACAAAATTATGAATGATAATTAGGCCTAACTTATATGATAACAGCCTATTTATTGGTACTTTACATGGTGTAACTAACTCACTGCCAATTAGACACATTCGAATAACTCTAACTTTGTCCGTCGCCGTGGCGTAGTCGGTAGTGATCCTACCTTCCACTCCGGCGACCCAGGTTCGATTCCTGGCGGGGTAGGAGATTTTAAATCTCCACCTTGGGTCTGGGTGTGTGCGATACAACTAATGCTCAACCTGAGTGCACATTTCAAATAAAACAAAAAACAACATAACTCTAACTTTTTAGGAATTCCCAACTCCAGCAGAATACTAGGCCTAGGCTTATGTAACTTCTCCCGCTTAACTGAATCGTATGCTTTTTTTTTAATCAAGAGCCTATATAGAGTATAGCTGATTTATGGTGCCATTATACTCACATTTATTTTATAAAGTCTGTGTTATGCTAAAAATCGGATCTGTTGCAACCTGTTTCTTCACAATGATGATATTCTGTTATGTCATCAATATAGGAAGTAGGCCTACGCCTGCATATTTATAAGGCTTATATTTGTTAGAATTTTGTACGAAGTCGAAAGTAATGAGATGCCTTGTAGTTGTTGCAATCAGTTTTACATATCTCCTTTTTTTTATAAATTGGTACCTACGATAATCGATTCTTTCCATTCATCTGGAAGAGCTTTTTTTCCAAATCATACTAAGCAACCGACTATTTTGTTCATCAACTTTTCTCCCCCTGATTTTATCAGTTCTGCTGGGATCCAATCTGAATCTGATGCTTTATACATCTTCAATTTTTTTATCGTCATTTCAACCACTAATGCACTTGGTTCTGTGACTCTAATTTCTGTTGTCTGTAAATCATCCACTTCAATATCCTGTTCTGCATGCACATTTAAAAGCTGATTAAATTAACTTTTCCATTTATTTAATGTAGGCCTACTCGTAGAATCTGCAATGATATCGCCATTTTCATTCCTAATTATATTTGTTCTAGCCTGAAACCCTCTCCATGTTCCTAGGAACATGTCCCTGTGTTTTAGCCTTTGGCATGGATTCCCTGAAGTCGCAACCCGGAGAAACGAATGAGGGACTATTTTACCTCCAAAAAATGTACTCAATGGAACACATGTCTGTATTTCTACGATGCATGATTCTCACTCTTCTGACCAAGGTACTTTTTTTTTTGGTCTGGCTTATCGCCTTCGATTAGTCCAGTAGGCCTATGTGTAACCCTTTCAGCAGCAATGTTACCGCCGGTATTAGCTCTCGGGGTCATTCAAGCACGCAGGTCACTCCACCACGACAAAATACGTAAATATACCATGGAGGGATGAGTAACCAAGTAACAAAACTAATTTCAACTCTGCAAATCAATTTTGGGCTCACATAAAGAGCAAGGATCAAAATGTTTCCTTCAAAATTATTATTAACTTAGTATTGAAAAAATCCACTAAACATGAAACTAAAATTGTAAGTTAACTTACTTTTCATAATGACGCTTAAGGACTGAATATATTATGGTTTTTACTTATTTAGTATTATTGTGACAACTCATTACTCATTCTACGTCCTGATAGCTGTACAGATGTAATCAAAGTGAATTAAATATAATTTATGTGTTCAAACTGTCTTGTATCTTATCCATCTACAATTTAAAATTAACGTATTCATTTGGAAACATTATAACATAATGCATTTACGCGTATTAATTACAAGTTTCTGAATTTTGTATTAATTGTATAATCAAGCTAGTTGTATTTACGATTGGTTGCATGTTTCAAGCCATTTCAAGCTGGTGATAAGACTAGAGTGTTTAGTTCATATAGTTTTACACGCTATAGGCTACGTTTTTACTTAATTTCAATGAGCGAAGGTAACCGTGTTCCTGTTGGTAACACTGACACTGAGATACCAACTGCACGCATTTCAATGATATCAAAATCTTCATTAAAATCTCATTATTATTTTACGTAAAAATAGAAGAGTTGACATTTCTTGGATAAAATAGTGTAAAACAAAATTACAACTGAAATAGTCTTCCTCCTGCTCGAAAAAAAAATAGTGCTAGTTCATTACCAGTGGTAGGACATGCATTTTGGAAATTAATATAAAATTCTATATTCAATGGTAGTTCACGTTGCTAAGGAAGTCAACAGAAAATAAAAGCTTGCCGGGCCTGGTTCACTCTGCGATTTTTTGACTGACTGACCGACGTACATAGGAGGCTCTTGCTCTTCAGGAAACAGTGATAATTTTCTCTTCTCTGCTCTCTTTAGCAGTTTTATGAAATGAGGGTTATTTTTTTAAAAATGAATTCATATGTGACGCTAACACTTTTAATGTATCTTCATGAGAAGCCAGGTCTAATAAGAAGAGTCAAGTCTCGTAGAATGCGATGGCCAGAACTCATGGGATGAATGAGGAATGAAATATAGACACGGAAACTTGTTGCAGAAATACTGCAGGGAAATCACTCAAAATGTAGGTCACGAATGAGTTGGGAGAATAATATTAACTATGATCTGAGACAGGAGATCATTGGAATACATATCAGGATATGGATGTATGGAGAGCTCATATCAGCAAGGCCGTGAACTCCGGATACGATAATGCGAGTTAATTATTGTATTTATGATTTTAGTTTAAATAATAATAGACGTAACAAAAACGTTTTTTTCTACTTTTTTGTTCAATTAACTTAGAACCTAATGTAAATTTAATAACTCAATAGTAGACATAGGCCTAGCCTATAGACCTATCTTGGTAGTAAGCATAAAAATGAGTGTGAATCTGTTTGTACTTTAAAGGCTCAAAAACTACTTCATGGATTTGAATAGGCCTACTTTTTTTTTCCCTCCATCATTTAGATATTTTTTCTGGGACAATTGTATTATGTAACATATTACTCTAGGTAGCCTACTATAGGACCGAAGCTAGAAAAAAAAAGGCATCGGTGCACTAAAAAAGTAGCTTTTAGGACGCATATTTGGCTTACGCTGCCTATAGCTACCATAACATACAAACCAAATTAATGTAGCGTAACAGAATTGATCGTTTCAAAAAATTTAAAAAAAAACGTGTCCGACAGCATGTCTATCTATTACGGATAACTCACAATAACAATTTTTGTCTTTTAGCTCATTTATGCCAAGAAGATCGGAATAAGTAGATTCCCTAGCAACGCCGGGTAATCAGCACGTGGTATCTGAAAATAATTACGATTTAAATGTAGGCCTATCATTACTTTTCTTTTTACTTATTCAACTAAATAGGCCTATAAAAAGATATTTTAATGTGTTTAAGTGTAGCAGAGCAAGTCGGTATTAACTAGTAGTTTAGGCTTATGTGTATACCTATAGCCTATATCCCATATGGAATAATTAAATATTTTCGAAGCATGGTGTGCTGTTAGGCCTATGTTGACTGGAGTACAAAATATCAGCAAGTTATTTATTTGGGGAAAATCAAAATAGACCTCAGTCTGCTATAAATTGATATCAAAGTATCCTATCACAATCACCGAATAGCCTATTCTACAAATTAAAAGTATTATTAAGTTATTGTAAGTCAAATTGGTAGTCTATCATCATCATCATCATCATCCGGTATCATGGCAGCTGCCGCCGTCTTCCGGAAACCAAACGCCATTCCTCTCTGTCCATCCATTGATCTTCCTCCATTCCTCTGATATTCATAGCTGCTTGTAGAACCTACCCCTTCTATCCAAGTTTTCTTCGGTCTTCTTCTCTTCCTCCTTTCCATTGGATCCATTCTATAACAATTTTTGGCAATCTTTGCTCTGGCATTCTTTTGACATGGCCATACCACTGCAATCTTTTCTTTTCTGTAATGTCTATGATGTCCGGTTCCTCTTGTACACCCTTAATTTCCCTTATTTCTTTATTTCGTATTCTATGCATTCTAGATTTTCCAGCTGATCTTCTTGAAACAGCAATTTCTGTACTTAAAATTCTTTTCATTTTCCTGGTAGGAATTTGCCATATGTTAAAATGCTCTGAATTATGGTTTGATATATTTGTAATTTTCTATTTTTTGTAATATTTTTGCTCCACCAAACAGAGTTTAAAGCATGATAAAGTTTATATTCTGTTATGTGACAATACATGTAGCTAGATTTCAAGATGTCCGTCTTTTACTTTCCATAGTTTGCATGATAAACGTGTTCTTCCAAATTTATGCGGAATAGAGGAACATCTCAATATTGAGCAAGCCCAGTGCATAATGATTCACAAAAAAGACATACAAAGGGAGTAATTCAACCGCACTAGGCTATACATCACAGAATTTCTCGCAAAGTCTAGACACGTGGTTTTATACAACTTCCTGTGCAAACCGGAAGTTGAATCAATTTGTTTCTTTTACTACCATCTGGTACAACAGTTTGTCCGACATTATAAACAAATAATGCTGTCATTCTTTTCTCTATTTGTTTTATATATCCTGCAATGTCTTAATACGACATTCAGTTTATTTTATTTTGAAATTAGCTGATCCTACACCATAGAGAGTTTTGCTTCAGTAGGTACCTCTAGGAACTTAATGAAATCGCCCCAGGTTCGTGAGAACAGTTGAAAAAGTTACTTAATATGATGAATAGCAACATCGCGTTAAGGAAACTTAAACCATGGCTTAAACTAAGTGTTAAAACCTCCATCGTACCAACCGTGTGATACTATAATTCGCTAGCCAGTGACAGTGAACACTTCATTCAGGCTCGGTTCTTCGGAACTGTTGAGCCAATTTCTGCCCAAACAGTCTCTTCAAAAAAACATTTATTGTAGGCCTAGTTGGTTGACTGGCGAAAATTTTTGTCTGATTTTTCTTCGCAGAAATTTATAGTAGACCTAGGACTTAAATAAAAAAAGTTAGGTACTGTACATAATTTAGGTTTAAATAATGGCAAGTTTAAATTTTATAGTTTTAGGTCCTAATTCTAGGCAATTTTTTGCTAAGTTTTAAGAACTTCTGAATGAGACAATAGTAAAAGAGACAATTACCGAGAGTGTTGCATGTTGTTATTGTAGGCCTACATCAACTAGGCCTTGGCCTGAATGGAAAAATTACACGATTCAATTAAGAGGGAGACGTTGTAGGCATCTTGCTAGATTCTAAATTCCTAAAAAGTTAGTTAGGCTTATTAGAATGTGCCTAAACTGCGGACAGGCAAACAGTTGTCACATAATGTTTGAAATACACACTGGATTAAAACAAGGAAATAGGCCTACATTATCTCTTCTGGTTTTCAGTTTTGTACTAGAGCATGCAATTAGATCTCTGAGAATAGGATACTGTAAAGAGGGCGTTGAATTCAATGGTATTGTGCTAATTAGCAGTGACTAAACATATATGTTATTATTTGGCCATGGCGAGGAAATATAAAAGACAACACATATATTCTATTAAATGACACTAAGAAACTGGAACTGCAAATTTACATGAATTAAACTAAATGAAGTAGGGCCTATATAGGCCAACCACACGTAGAAATACGTATGGACATTTAAAGACGAATGAGGGAGATTTTGAAAAAGTGACAGAATTAAAATTGGTCTAAATAGGTCTAGTAATAACCTAATAATTACAAATAGGAATGAGAAAGAAGGGAAATAAACATAGGCTCAACTCAGGAAATGCATGCTATTAGGATATGCATTACGGGTAAGACTCTTGTCATGCCAATTTCTCCAAAAATAAGTACGGTAGGCCTATTTAACTAAAAATAGGCCTATAGAGGAAAACTGTAGCCCTATTCATTCAGTTATTACGCTATATATGGATTCGAAATATTGCCTCTTACTTGAAGGGAAGAAATAAGATTATGAGTGGGGTCTATTTGATAATAAATACAGAGGAAAAATCTTGAACCAAGAGAGATGAACAAAAAAAAAACTTGATCTACCTTATCTTTATGGGAAACCAGATGTAATAGGCTAAAAAAAAAAGTGATCCCACGACAGGCCTCGAGAGGACCTTGGGGTAGTGGGAGGTTAAGGCTCCCACTTTTTCTGGACAATCGGCACTTGATGTCAGCCGGGTTGTCAGCCGGGTTGTCAGCCCTGCGTGACGACCGCCTTTACCCCCAGAACAAGCGTCTGGTACCCATTTCCGTTAGAGGCCATAGTGTCGTCAGAGGGTTTGGGTCAGTTTAAAAATCCTGACCCCATCGGGACTCGAACCCTCGACCTTCCGGCTTGTAACGTAGTGCCTTAACCACTACACTACGGCGTGCCCCGATGTAATAGACTAATAACAGTTAATTCCCGTAGGCTGTGATGACCAGAAATGGAATACGAATGGGGAAAGAAAAAAGGGCCTGCAAATTTATTTTAGTAAAGCCAGATAGGCCAAGGACCTTCTAGGCCTGGGGCCCCAATTGAGTTTTTTTAAAGCTGGAGAGAAGCACGAATTAGGTACATCAAGTAGTCTATAAGATGATAGAATAACAATAATCATGATTTTAGGGAGATTAATTAAACAGGGAATAGGCCTAGTTGGAAAACATTACATGGGTATAGGGATATATGGAGAAATTGTCCCCTCGGCTATGAATCTCCGGTTTCGATAGTGCTGGTCATTTTAGTTAGTTATTTAGTTATCTACATGTTACATAGAAGTTTCATTAAACGCCATGTGTCACAGATTTTTAGACCTAGGCTATATAATGCTCTTACATTAAACTTAAGTCAAATCTGTGAAGATTAACATTTTGTTATCTCGCCAAGTATGTGCAATATAAAGTTAGATATCAATTTATTCTGATGACGTAAAAAAATTACTGCGTGTGTCCATAACATGCAGAGTGAATCTCAACTAACGAACAGAATTCATAATTGCAAATTAGCATTCGTTAAGCATACCACTACGACCTTTGGCTTTTTTAACAAGACTTCTGTGCAACCGGGGAGTGATTCCACCCACATTCAAAACTCTCCTTCCCATTACTTTAGGCACAGGTCTAGTTCTATCTGTTACAAAAAAAACGAACAACGAAATAAAGCGTGAATATTCAATGTCCAGAGATAGGCCTATAGGCCTACTTACTTACTTACTCACTGGCACTATCGAACCCGTAGGTTCATGGCCGCGCGGATATAAGCTATCCATACACCCCTATCCTAAGCTAATGCTTTCCAATCATTCCCTGTATAATCTATTTCCCTCAAATCATAGTTAATGTTATTCTCCCACCTCATTCTTGGTCTACCAACTGGGCGTTTTCCCTCTGGCTTTCCTACAAGAAGCTTCCGTGCAAGTCTTTCATTCCCCATACGTGCAACATGTCCTGCCCATCGCAGTCTACGAGACTTAACTGTTCTTATTATATCTGGCTTCCTATAAAGACCATGTAGTTCATTGTTATGTAGTCTTCTTGAGATAGGCCAATAGGCAATTATATTACTTCTCGTATTACTGTATCCTAAACAAGTTAAAGTCATTAATCCACCAATTACAATCCCCACGTGTGCCACTCAAGAATAACCAATTAAAGATTTTAAGTCGGTCTTGCGTATACAAATTAAACTAACCAAGGTTCCATCAACAACTCTAATAGAAATTCAGATAAAACTTTTTTAACGCCCAATTCATATTAGCCTAATAAATCATACGCACGAAGTAGTAAACTTCAATAAGATTCCCGCCAAAACTATTGACCCTCCAACAGGGGCTTCTACGTGAGCCTTAGGGAGTCATAAATAAATAGAAAACATTGGTATCTTTACCAAAAAATGCTATAATTATTCTCAAATAAAAAAAAGCTCTAGTTAAACTGCGTAAAACTGAAATAACCACTACGCCTAAGAATACATTAAACAAAACGAATGATTTGATTCATTAATATCTACGGAATGTTCTATTTTGCTGAGGTTGAGTGATGTTTATAAAATGCATAGGCATATTTAAATTTGGAAAAATGCTATAACATTCAACATCTTTACTGCAAATTCAGAAAATATTCTGTTGAGATTAAATAAATAATTGATTGTATTAGTAAACTTATTTTATTAGGAAGACTATTCCATTCGTAAATAGTTGTTTGATATTAACCAATCGTATAGGCCTATTACTGCTTTACGTGTTTAACATCAATCGATCACAGCCCTGTTTGTCTAAAAAAATATCCCTGATAGAATTAGACCTAGGACCAGAAACCATCTTTTTTTATCTTCTGGCCAGGCCATGAATCCATTCTGTACTCAATTTTAAATCTGTAGCAATAGGTCCCTAATGTATTATCGAGCAAGTAGGCTCAAGCGATAGCGATTGTCATTCGTAATCATCATCATCATCAAAAAGGATTAAGCCCAATGGCCTGTTCCGATCTCATTATAGATCGAATTGGTCCTTCCATCTCTTCAATGGTCTTCCCAGCATTCTTCTCCCCTTTGGTTTATAATTATACATTCTTCTTGGTATACGCTGTTCATTCATTTGTAATACGTTGCTTTAAATAAAGCATGGGTTAATAAATGAAAAAAAGCCAACCCGGCAAATCCTAAAGATAAAATTCTTATTATTAAGCATTTTGATAATATTTTATTCCTTCACAGAGGTTAAATAGGCTATATTAAGTTCTATTCTTATATCTTCGTTTTTCTTTTTATCGGTCCTATTCAGGATGTTCCGGATTCAAATATGCAGGGCCGACCAACATGACAGATTTTTTCCTGATTTTCCCCATCATTCGTCAAGGCAAATTTTGGAGGTTCAAACCTCCAGTGCCTACTAATCAGACAGATTTTTTCCTGGTTTTTGTCTATCATCAAGGCAAATTCTGGGTTGGCATTTCATTACCAGGAATCATTGAATCATAATCACCATTTCTTAGTATCATTAGGCCTACATGTTATAGGCTATTGTTACTGCAAAATATAGGGAGCAAGATAAATAGTAGGTCTATCGGAAATGTTGTAGGCCTAAATCAAATTGCTTTTATTAGTGTTCAATATCGTGATTGAATTATTAAATTATATAAAAATCATTAATACGCCTATAGCATAGGCCTATTATATTCAAAACTCATTAGTTAACGTCAACCTACAATATAACTTAGGCAGTTAAGCGCTGATGAATGACAATATAATGCATAGGCCTAGTGTTCAGGGTACAAAATAATTTCACCGTACTCTTGTTTCTAATATGCCTTGATATATAATAGCGATACAATAGACTAAACTATGCTCTTTTTTATATATAGGCCAAGGGATTTATTATTAATAAACATAAGAACGCATCTTATATAAAACTAGCGGACCCGGCAGACTTTGTTCTGCTCGAACGTTCAATTCTCGTGTGATGGTCGAACGATGAAAATATAAGTTACTTTGTTACCATAAAATTCACTATTTAATAAGTTCGCAAGAAAACTCCTCACTGCCATCTGTTGTGACATTATGACGTCACATTGTTGTCGCGCGGATATGTCAGTAATGCAGATGACTAAACATCTGATATTAAATAATCCTTAAACCCGATCGCAGCGCCACCTACCAATTGTGAAACTAAACTTTTCAGGGACCCATTCAAACACACACAATTAATTTTATCAAAATAGATCCAGTCGTTTAGGGAGTTTTTAATTTCGGATTTCAAGTGAAACTCCACTTCGCTCATTTTTGGACAATAGGCCCTACCTACCTCAGTTTATATTAATAGGACATAGGCCTACTGAGTTTCGTTGTGAAACATCGAAAAATGTGACCGCTAGATCGATTTTTAATTTTCACTTCAGGTGAACTCCTACACCTAATAGTTTTAGAGGGTCCAATTGTGAATCTGAACAATTGAGGGACCCAATCAGACATAGGCCTACATAAAAAATCATCAAAATTGGGCCAGTCGTTTAGGAGAAGTAGTGTAACAGTCACATAAACAGAAGAATGAAAGGCCTACACAGCCCATAAATGGCCTATAGTTACTTGTGTGTTCCCTTCCATTAACTCGGTTTAATTTCTTGCCTTATAGGTATTTATTATATGCCATACGCCAGCCGGGTCTTATAACGGCACCACTAGTCGGTAGGCCTAGAGGGCTTATGGATTAAACACACAGCCTACTTTTTTGATCACACAAAGACATGGAGGGTCTCCCCGGATGAGCAATCAGGGCCTCCTCTGAGAAAACACAACATTAAGATTAAATAGGCCTACAACATTCAATCACACACTAAGTATGGCGAATATGAAGATGATGATTATGATGGTAAGATGTTGTTCGGGGTCCGCTCGAACCTTCAAATTCCCTGGAATTTGTCTTACAGGGAGGAAAAACTCTGAAAAAAATCACCCATGAAACGTGTCCCAATCGAGGATTGAACCCCAGCTCGTTGGGTATGAGGCAGTGACGGTACCCCAAAACCACAGAGGTGAACTATTTTATCTGTTATTTTACGCAATTACTTAACTTTATTCGTGAAAATATATATAGGCCTAGTCTTAAAATATGTAGGAGCCTAAGTCTTGATTTTGAACTTTCAAACAAAATTTCGTGATTGTAAATTTACCCTATGTTTAATGGGTAGGCATATAGGCCTAAGTAATTAGACAACATAGGCCTATCTAATAGCCTAATTGTTCAAAATACCAATTGTTAATAGGCTGTGACTGATTCTGTCATGAATGATCTATTAACTTACTTCAGCAGATCCAAATGCCGTTAATAAATTTATAGGCCTAATTCCCGCGATTAATATTAAAAGTCACAATACAAAGCCAGTAGGCCTATAAACAAGCTGATTATCCCCTTTAGGGCCTAAAAGTCTTACCTTACACTTTTGAGAATGCTAACACAGTAATAAGAGTGTTTTAAAAATAAATTTATACAAATTTATAGATTGCAGGTTTATCTAGTTTTAGGCTATATAGGCTATATTATTAATTTTATTCGACATTTATCGTAAACACTGATTCTGTTAGTAAAAATCGACAAAAAACACAACACAGAAAATAAGACAGCAACTAAAAATAGAGGAATTAAACACAACAATAGTGAAATACAGAACGAACTGGAATGAACACTTAGCAAGGATGACAGAGAACACAATATCAAAAGCAGCATACAACCATTCACCAAGAGGAAAAAGAAGTTTGGGAAGACCAAAGAAAAGATGGAAAGAGCAGAAACTAGGAGCCGGAACAAGCTAGCAAAAAAGCCTAAACCGTTATGAAGAAGAAGAAGGAAAAATAAAACATTTGATCTTATCATAAGTAATGCAAGTAAGAATGACATTTGTTAGGACTATTTAACGAATAAAATTAAGCTGTTTACTCACAATTCATTATTTAACTATAGTTATTTTAAGATATTTATAGGCTATATTTAATGTAAACGGCTTCATTTGCTTCTTTTGTTCATCACTGCAACCGGATCATAATATTATTTATTGCCAAAGGATCGCAATGTTGTAAGGATGCACCCTAGGGGAGAAATTTATAACCAACGTTATAGGTATTAATTAATTTGATGTCCTATGATGTAAATATGCCAATTATATTTTTCTGCAACGTCATTTCCTAGAAAATAATTCGTTTAAGAAAGTGCAAACAGTGGTTGCTTTTTTTTTTTTTTTGTGGAATAATCAATTGTTACGAATGTTTTTATATAGGCCTATTTCGTATGCGCTAATGTGTTGACATTCATACACTATAGGCCTATATACAATCTGGTAGCCGTATTTCCTAGGGAGTCAGTCACTGTAAAATAATGCTATGGCCTATTCAGAATGTTAAAAAGGAGGCGTCTTCTTTATTATGATAAACTTTAGTTGGCAAATTCTAGGCGAAACACGACTGTGATTGGTCGTAAATAAAAAATCATTGAAATGTGATTGGTCATTGACTCCCATTTAGGGCATGAGTTAAATAGTCAAAATAATTTACTTTCGAAACTTAAACCTGTTACATCAGAATTAAAAGAAAATAAAAAAAAGCAGTCATATTCAACTGTATTAGTATAAAAGATAGATCTTATGATAAAGAGATAGATAGATCAGGAAATGTAATAAAAACCAAGCTTTTTATACCAACCTTAGAGAGCGGGCAAAGTTACAATAATATGATAATTCGGTAATGATTTTTCTAGTCACGTTTTACGCGCATCGAATGGTAATACATTACCTCGACATGTAGGCCTACGTAATCAGTTATTCTAATCAGAAACCAGGCGTCCCTAAAAACCCCACTTATTTAGATAAAAGTCTCTGGATTTTTTTTTTAAACGAACGTAATAATGTATGCTAAATACATATTGCCTGATTCTGTTCGATGGGTGACGTATTTGAAACAACTAAAATGAAAACGGACATATTTAGGTCTTCATTGGAAGATGGAATCCAAATAAAGCAAGTGAAACAAACTAAATATTTGGGAATGATTATGGATAACATCGAAGGTATAGGCAAAGAGAACATAAAACATAGAATTGAATTGAGTAGCAAAATAATATCATTAAATTCCATATGGTGGGATAAGCATATTTGGAAAGACACAAAAAAATATATTGGTAAAACATTGGTGGAATCTGTTGCAATGTACGGAAGTGAGGTATGGACAATCAATAAGTACTACAGGAATAGACTAATAGCTCTAGAAATGGATTATTTACGAAGAAGTGCCAGAAAGTCTAAATTAGAACGTGTCACAAATAAGGAAATTAGAAACAAAATGGAAGCAGAAGAAAGCATAATTGAAAGAATTGAGGAAAAGGAATTAAAGTGGTTAGGACATGTTTTAAGAATGGAAGATGAGCGATGGCCGAAGCAACTATATGAATGGCATCCTAACAGAAAGAAGAAAAGAGGAAGACCAAGGTTAACATGGAAGGAAAACATGAAGACAGTAATGCAAGCTACAGGGCTAAGCATCGAAGATGCCCAAGACCGTAGGCTTTGGAGGTTTGGCACGGGAAGACGGCAGCAGCTGTAAAAACCCGAAGATAGATAGATTTATTTTGTATTAATTTATTAAAAGACTAATGCATTAATTTTAATTACATATTAGATCATTCATCTCTCGTTTAACATAGCACATCCCATCACTCCAAATCATATGGGCCTTCTAGCTTTACTTCCTAAACTAGGATTCCCTACAACAGGTTATCAGGGACCGTTGAAGGTCATAATGATATAAAAATAAATATAGCCTAGATTTATATTTGCTTTAACTTTAGCTTGAATATTACCTTCACCCTTAATGTGCATGTATTAATTGGTGGTTATTGTTTTGTTATTTTTATTTTTAGTGTATAAAATAAGAGCTGTATATGTAGCCCAATATGAATTCTAAATTGTACTTTTTAATTTTTTTTTGTTAAAATGTTTACTGTTTAGACCTATAGGTCTGTAACTGTAGTGTATAGATCTGTGCCGGATGAGTGGAAAAGATGGCGTTAAGATGTGCTATAATAAACAAAACATTATTAGGCCTATTATTGTTATCAATAGACCCTAACTAGGCCTATTCCTGCTTTACAGATTGTTACAAGTGGCACTGTTTAACTGTTCCCAATTTTCATTTTCTTATGTATAATCAGTCCTCCTTTCAATATCTTCCTTTCCTGACTTCCTGCATATCATTCATGTTCTTCTATTATTATTATTTTCTTTTTTTTTTGATTGCGGATCAGCCCATGTAGGACTACGCAAAGTACTTAGAGGCGTTTCCTTTGAGCCCAAATTTCTTTCAATCTTTTGCTATGAGCTTGTTTTCTATCATAGGCCTATGTCCAAGTTGTTCCAGTTTTTTTTCTTTGGTTTGTCCTCTTGGTCAACTTGCCACTTATTCACCTTAATTCTAAATATATCTCTGTTTGGGATATCTTCTTTAGTAATTCTTGCCAATTTTTATGTCCTTTTTGATTTCATCAATCCACTTCATAGTATCCACTGGAGCTTTAATTCTGTTTTCGTAGAATTCCATTATCTGATTTGTAAGCCTATTTGAGTTCACTCGTTTCATATGGCCATAAAATTTTAACCTTCGTTTTCTAATATCACTATGAATGTCTGTATATATTTTTATTTCCTTTTTACTTCTGAGTGTAAATGCTATTATTATTATTATTATTATTATTATTTATTATTATTATTATTATTATTATTATTATTATTATTATATTATTATTAATTATTATTATTATTATTATTATTATTATTATTATTATTATCATTAGGTCTATTACTTTTGTAATACAAAAAGAAGAAAACTTCGGAAAACAAAATAAAACTTTCCAATTGCTTACCGATTAGAAAAATAAACAAAGATTAAAAATGGATTCCTCTTTTGGTTTAATTATAAAAACAATATTATGCACAGATGAAGTTACAGACACATGCCCTATTATACCACATGAAAGGATTACCAAGAGTATATTTTCATCCAAATTTGCAACAAACTGAAAACAATAATGAGCACCCTGAATACCTGAAACAACTAGCTGTAGAAACTATAGCCTAAAAAATGCTATTAAAATATTCACAAGGCTATAGTAAGGACGTGTTTACACATACAGCAAAGAAGTTTTGATAATGACAAATGGAACAAAAATTATAAACTAAAATTCAGAAATATAGACTATAGCTCTGTTTTTCAGATCAGAACTAAGAGCAATAATCCATTGCAACATATAGCTGTATTCTCACAGACAGTAAAAGCTCGAAACGTCTTCAGAGCTGCCAGGATGTTCATGATGTAACAGGTATAAAACATATTGAAAATCCTAAAAGAACTATCGCAAAAATCTGAAAAACACTTCCAGTGAATTCTATTATATGTGGGTATTCAGGGTAACGAAATGCAGACAGTTTGGCAAAAGGAGGAAGAAAGTCACAATATTAGAATCAGAAAAATTAAATTTCACGGAGATCTATTCAAAATTTAAAACAAAGACGAACAAAATGTGAAAATTACCACCGCGAACAAAAATGGTATGAAGCAAAGTTCACAGGAGACTCCATTACTGTATCAAAAGAACAGACGTTATACCAAGGCTTAAAACAAGACAACTTTGAACTCTTAAATAGGCGTAATAGACGGCAAGAAGACATTCCCAATTTGCGCAAAGTGTAATACAAAGTAAACATCACCACAACATATTCTCCAATGCATCAACAGCTCAGCGACGGATCTCTGGAACGAATCTGCAGATTTAATAAAATTACTTCAGAACAATAACCTCATGGACGTAGTTTAGAAGAACTTGGGATAAGCAACAACAAAATTTGTGATACAATTTTAATAGAAATTCCTTTATGACATTTAGAATATACGTATCATTATAATCATTTTACTTTTCACGTTTTTAAATTTACATTGGTCTACTAAATTTTCGGTTTTAATCCAAACGCGTTAAAGCTTGTCTTTAAATAAAAATAGTTCTGAATTTTAGCGTCAATTTACAACGTACTGAATTAGACCACTAAGTGTATTCTTGTGTAGACTATTGCAACTATATTTAAATATGCAATGTAAATTTAAATTAAAGGTCAATATATTAGCTAATAGTTTTTCTTACAAAATATATTTGTAAGTTATAACCAACAATAATCACTTCTACACTTATTATTGTAGGCCTCTTCATCTTCATATTTCACCAATAAATGTCACATTTATTCGTATTATTATTACAACTATTATTATTAACATAGTCCACCGCTGTGGTCTCGAGGTAGCGTGCTGCCTTGTCACGCAGCGGACCCGGGTTCGATCCCCGGTCGGGACAGTTTTTCTGGATGAGGTTTTTATCGGAGTTTTTCCTCACCTGTAAGACAAATGTCAGGAAAACTTTAAGGCCCAAACGGTCCCGAAATCATATGGCCATCATCATCATCCTTATCATCATCATCTTCACCGGTGTGGAAAGCAACGGGAAGCTACCACACCTACAATTCCCTAGTACAGCTGCAATCATAGCATGAAATGCTATGATTGCAGTGAAGGACCTGCCTTCGGGCAGAATTACTATGGATGGATTAACATTATTATTATTAACATTATTATCAGCATTATTATTATTATTATTATTATTATTATTAAAGACCTAGAGAACGTTGGATTGATGGAGTGAGGATAAATATGGAAGCTAGAGATTTGAGGAAAGAAGGTGCGTTAGACAGAAACCTCTGGCAAAAAATCACTTTGGGTTGAAGGAGAAACACTGTATTGTGCAATATTCCTAATAAAAAATTAATAATAATAACAATATTAATAATAATAATAATAATATTATTATTATTATTATTATTATTATTGTTACAACAAATATGGACTAGTGTTGTTGAGCCAGTCGCAAATAACCTACAGTCAACAAAGATTAGTGTTTTACCTATTGATCTGCTGGACACCCTTACATTTTAGCAATGTCGTAGGCTACACCTAATATAAATATTGATTTAATATCCACTATATTGATTGACTTAAAGGCTAAATAAGTTACTTCGTGACGGAAATTTTTATGTAGTTCGCGACATAAAAAACGGATTTACAAATCATGATAATTTCATTCAAAACGGATTGAATACCTTTGAAAGTTATCTTTTAGCAGACGCTACATGAAGAACAAATGCATTTTCAAACACAAAGAATTGTGTACGTATATTTTTCCCATCGCTTCATGACATATCAAGCTTTTAGTTGGATTAAATTCTTTTTTATCTGACAGTGAGAAAGATATTTTTCTTTTACATTTTTTAAGAGTTAAAACTTTTATATTCGAGTTATATTTCACTGAAGAGCGCTTTGTATCCTCAGTTTAGTGCTAAGTCATCAGCCGATGTAAGAATTCCTGTAAATAAATAAAATTGCTCATCAAGATATAAACTATTTTAAATAAATAAATAAGAAAAGAAAATCACGGTTTCTTTGAATATTGAATAGCACACTTTTTATTTTCTACATACCTATTTGTTTTGTTTATTTCATTTATTTATTTATTTAGAGCCTATTTATTTATTTATTTTCTTTAGAAATACTCCACAATACAGAGTTTTCCCTTCAACCCAAAGTGATTTGTCGCCAGAGATTCCTGTCTAAAGCATCTTCTTCCCTCAAATCTCTAGCTTCCATAGTTAGCTTCACTCCATCCATCCATCGTTCTCTAGGCCTGCCTCTTCCACTGCTTCCATTAGCTTTCCAATTAAGAATCTACTTAGGTATTCTCTCTTCTTCCATTCTTATGAGGTGTCCATTCCATTTTAAACTTTTTTTAGCCTATTTATTACTAAGATTAGGCCGATTGTTTAATCTTTATTTCCTTCTAATGTCACTTAACTTTGGTGTCATGCATAGGTTTGCAGATCTACTTAGACCTAATAAAAATAAAAATACTAGATATCAAATACATAGAGGCCTATATGAATAATGAAAGCTGCAGTTCTATACCACACCACAAATTAGTAAGCCTACCGGTAGCCTATTTTATCGAAACTTCCTAAATTATTATCGAAATATAGTATTTAGGCCTATAGGCCTATTTGTATCTTTTTTTAGATCAGCTAATATTTTATACTAGTCTCAGTAGTTTCCCTACTCCTACAGAATTTCAATATAGGCCTATTATCATTTTTAATACACGACTCCTTAGGCCAATAGCTCTCTTTCCATTAGTCAAACCTCTCAATTTTCGTAACGTCTTTAAATATTCTACGCTTTCCGGGTCTAGAGAGACACGGCCTGCCGGGAGAGATTTTTTTTATTCTGTACCACACGCACAGAGTTATATTATTGACTACACAGAAGCATGGATGTCCTCTCCGGACGAGTGCTCACTCAATGCCGGAGCATACTTCGAGACAACACGAGCATTTAAGACAAGTCACGCCAATCACTCATACACTCATACTAAACAAGCTTAGTAAGTTATGTTACTGGCGATTATGGAGATCGAATGGTGATCTGGGCCTTTTTTTTACCTTAGCATTTCTTGATATTTACCTCACAGGCGAGGAAGACCTCGGGTAAAAAAAAAACTCATTCAGGACAGTGGTCCCTCGAGAAGTGAACCCATGCTCGCTGCTTACGAAGCAGCATCGGCATTACAATTAGATTACAACGGTGGATTATTTTATATTTATTTAATAATATAAATAATCTTCTTCTTCTTCGGCTTTCCCCCATTTAGGTAGGCCTATAGGTTTGTCGTCTTCAGTTTCCATTTATCTCTATCATTCCAATTTCCCTCTTCCAAATTCCCATCATCCATTATGTGTTTTGACCTAGGTTTTCCATTTCCATCTTGGTCTTCCACGTTTATTTCTTCCAGGGGGTGACCATCGGTAGGCTATATATTTTTGGCCATCTTTCATTTTCCATTCTTTGTACATAAAGGTAAAGGTAAAGTGATCCCACAACAGGCCTCAGGAGGCCCTTGGGGTAGTAGGAGGTAAGGCTCCCACTTTTTCTAGACAATCGGCCCTTTGTGTCAGCCGGGTTGTCAGCCCTGCGTGACGGCCGCTTTACCCCAGAACAAGCGTCTGGTACTCATTTCAGTTAGAGGCTGAGTCGACCCCAGGGCCATAGTGCCGCCAGATGGTTTGGGTCAGTTTAAAAATCCTGACCCCAACGGGATTTGAACCCTCCACCCTCGGCTTGTAGCTCAGTGCCTTAACCACTACGCTACGGCGTGCCCCATTCTTTGTACATGGTCATACCATTTAAGCGTTTGATTTTCAATCCTCTTAACAACCGATGCGGCGATATTCATTTCTCTCCAAAGGAATTCATTTCTTATTTTATCCTGTCTTGTTTTTTTTTTGGAGGCTTCTTCTAAAATAATCAAATTCCAACTGTTCTAATTTTATTTTTTTGTACTTCCATATGACAAAATATTCTGTATTATGCTGTCATACATTTTCATTTTAGTTTCCTTTGTGATAGGACTACTTTTGTTCCAAATTATTCCATGTAACGTTTTAGTTGCAATTTTAGTCTCTCACAGGTAGGCCAACCTAAACTTGCAGTTAGGCCCTATTCACCCAAGATATTTAAAAAATTCACATTTTTTTTATTTTCGCTGTTTCGAGTATGAGGTCATCCACATCCTTTCCGAATATGATATCAAATAATGCTCTATATTTTATAAGCCTATAGCATAATGGGAATGGTCGGTGGATGAATGCATTCCTCCCGACAAGGTTCAATGGACTCGACGACCAACGGTAGGTGCGACCCTACACTCAATTTGAGGGTTGTGGGAGGGTGCTGTAACCGCCAAAACATTAAAACTGGTGCCCTCTACATAATGGTTGTCTACCGCTGGGTTCCAGGTAGCGTGCTGCCTTTGTCATGCAGCGGGCCCGGGTTTTATTCCCGGTCGGGACAGGCTCCTGGGTGAGGGATTTTTCGGCGTTTTTCCTTATCTGTAAGACAAATGTGAGGAAGCTCAGAGCCTAACGGTCCCAGAAAATCACCCGGCCATCATTACCTCCTTATCAATATCATCATCATCATTCACCAGTGTGGAAAGTAACGGAAGGCTACTACACCTATAATCCCCTAGTAAAGCTGCAAAGCATAGCATGAAAATGCTATGGTTGCAGTGGAAGACCTGCCCTCGGGCAGAACACTATGGGAGAGTTTGCTCAAAATACAAATGGCAATTGTTTCACAAAATATCAGAGCATTGGCTTAAATAAATAATTATGTTCCCTATTAGGCCTATAAATCTGGATATGAATGTTCACAATTTTGAGAATTATTCTTCCTCATTGTTTCCCATAGGCTATAATCATCGAGCATAAGGCCTATGTAACATGTTTCAATATAAACATACTAATATTTACTGAGGTGTTAATATGTATGATATTAAAACAACTAAATAGCCATAACTACAAACAGATAAGGGACCCGGGGTGCCTTATGCGGCACGGAGTTTATGAAAGATAATGTCACTGTAGCAGAACTACATACAGTCTACTTCAAGACACTAGTGACTTTGGAATCATGTAGGCCCTACACTATATGATATTGACTATTTAACCCATGCCTCAAGCGGGAGTCTATGACCAATCACGTTCCAATAAATTTTGTTTTATAACCAACCACAGTCGTGTTTCACCTCGATATTTATCTACTTCTGTTTTTCTTATTAAAGAAAATAACCCTTTTTAATATTTTGAACAGGTCTGAGCATTATTTTGCAGTGACTGACTCTCGAACAAATACGATGAATAGGCCTATAGCAAATACGAGTAATAAACAGACTCTTTCGAACTACACATTTAATAATTGTGTGTTCAATACTTGTGTATTTAAATAATGATTTTACGGAGTTTTTTCCGAAAAAATAATTAAACCTATAATGCTCGTTATAGTATGCAGTTTGGTGTGTTTAATTTGTTTCTCCACTAAGGTGCATTCTTACAATATTGTGATATTATTTGGCAAAAAATAATATCATCGAGTTACAGTGGATCAACAAAAGAAGCATAACCAAACATTTATCATTTGTTTTCAAACATCGCCGTTTACATTAAATATATAAATATTTTAAAATAAGTATATTTAAATAATGATTTGTGAGTAAACAGCTTAATTTTATTCGACCTAACAATTCATCCTAACAAATGCCACTCTTGATTTCCAAATCCTCTAGTTAGATAATTGTAAATCACTCCTGGCATTGCTTATGACTATTTAACTCATGTCGCAAATGGTAGTCAATGACCAAAATCACGTTTCAATGACTTCTGTTTTACACCAATGACAGACGTGTTTCACCTCGCTCTCTATCGATTTCTCTTTATCAGCTCCTGCTTTGTGATAAAGAAACTCCTCCTTTTTTAATATTCTGAACAGGTTAGCCCATTATTTTTCTCCAACAAATACATTGAATATAGCAAATAATGAATAGGTTCAGAGATTTTACTGAGTTGTTTATTCAAAATATAAATGATTAACCTACAATGTTGATTATAACAGTTTGATGTGTTTCATTATATCTCCACTAGAGTGCATTCTTACAATATTGCGACCCTATTTGGCAATAAAATATGATCGAGTTGCAGTGAATATACATAACCTCACATTTCTAATTTGTTTTCAAACATCGCCGTTTACATTAACTATATAAATATTTTAAAACACCGGTAACTATAGGCTATTCAAATAATTATTTTTTAGTAAAGAGCTTAATTTTATTCGTTAAATAGTCCTAACAAATGCCACTCTTGATTTCCAAATTCTCTGGATAAATTGGAAATCACTCGTGGCATTACTTATGAAAAATAACCAGACCATATGACCTCTGATTATGTCCAAAGTTTTCCAATCACAAGTGTGAAGTTTATGCAGTAGTTCTTGTACGCATTGATCGCCAAGGTTATCTAAATACTATGTTTGTTTATATATAAACGTTATTAGAATATAAAATAAAATCTTACCAATTCCTGTAACTTTCTAATTTTTTACAAAGTTTTCTATATTTTCTATTTTTCTTTCGATTACTCTGTTTCTGTTTTACATTTGCTACCTTGGTTTCGAGGTAGAGCCAATTTACATTTAATAGATTTAAACTATCCCCAAGAATATAAAAAAATCCCGTGCTACCTTGTCGCGCTATAGGCCCGGGTTCATTGCGCCGGCCGGGACAAGTTTCCTGGGTGAGGTTTTTTTCTGGGTTTTTCCTCACTTCTAAGGAAACTTTAAGGCCCAAACGGTCCCCGAGCATCACTATCATACAGTATTCACCTCATTACATTAAGTTTAGGATTTAGACATCTCCTGGCGCATCATTACCATCTTCATAATCCATGACATCATTGGGACCAGCGTAATGCCGCCTTCCAGGCGCCCCAATTTTGGAATTTTGTTACAATAGCCTACGCCAAAGCAATGAGAGAATATTAGAAATTGCGAAATAAACTAATGACAATGAAAAAGAAAAACACTTCTTAACCACTTGTCTTATTCATATAAACGAACGCAAGGACAGGACGCACATCCAGACAGGAGGTCGGTATTCTACCTCATCGGGAATTGAACCCGGATCGCCGGAGTGCAAAGTAGGAACTCTACTTACTACACTACGGCGACGAACAGTGATTCAATACATCCCCAGCAACTTACAAGAGAATCAGGTTCATTTGTAGCAATAGCTTCAACATGATCTCTGCTCATTGTAATATCACCTTCCGGATGAACGTAAACAATATGCAGAAATAGGGAGCAACATGAATTAGTCTGCAAAATAAATCGGACTCATGAACAGAATTTGAATGTAAACAAAAATGTGTTGATGCTACAATCTGATAACTAAGAAAGCATTTTTTACAAAATAATAAATAAACTAAGTAAGGCTAACTCACTGCTATAAGGCCTACTCTATCTACTAATGCTTACGTGATCTCATTGTACTGCAGCAGGTGGAGGTGGCTTAAAAACACTGCCCTAGTCGAACAGTGACAAACATTCCCACACTCTTAAGTCATTCCGCTCCCTATCCTGAAAGTACGGAACAACAACCTGTATCTACACGTAGCCTAATACCTAGTCAAGCAGAGAGAGTTCCTCCTGTTTGGCAGCACTGTGGAGGAAAGATAAAATGTGAGACAAAATTACAAACAAACGTGCACTTATAGGCCTACAGGCTATCTGAAGTAGTTTTTCCACTTTTCACCCCAATATAGGAGGAAAACAGCAGGTAACTTATATATATATATATATATATATATATATAGGACCTGTATATGTCCACCGCTGTGGTCTCGAGGTAGCGTGCTGCCTTGTCACGCAGCGGGCCCGGGTTCGATCCCCGGTCGAGGCAGTTTTTCTGGGTGAGGTTTTTATCGGGGTTTTTCCTCGCCTGTAAGAGAAATGTAAGGAAAACTTTAAGGCCCAAACGGTCCCCGAAGTCATATGGCCATCATCATTATCATCATCATCATCCTTCATCGGTGTGGAAAGCAACGGGAAGCTACCACACCTACAATTCCCTAGTATTACCCGTTTAAGGAGTAAGCGCAGTTGTTGATGGAGGGCGCTGCAGTCGTGTTTATGCAGGAATAGAACACGTGACACTGCTATCTATGAGTGCAGAGGGGAATGGGACGTGGGACGCTGACAGTGTACACTGCTTTACATGACTTCACGTGTAGCAACAAACAGATCTTCGTAATTCTTCCGCCTGCAGAGATAATTTGAATGACTAATACAGCTGCAAAGCATAGCATGAAAATGCTATGGTTGCAGTGAAAGACCTGCCATCAGGCAGAATTACTATGGATGGGTATATATAATTATATATATATATATATATATATATAGCATAGACCTATGTGAAAAGAAAAATGAATGCTTGAGTCGGGATTTGAACCTGAGTCTCTAAACACTGTACGTTTAGGGCTCTAACCAACTGAGCCACTTAAGTATTCCAACATAAAAATACATTTTTCTTAGAGGCCTATATGTAGTATTCTCAATTCACACAAGAGGTAGCGGGAAGTAGTTCTAACTGGTATCTAGTGGCCACCATAACAGGTAAGTAAATTTTTAAAGAAAATATTTACTTTATAGCAGTAACGCTTGAGACTCCGGTTCAAATCCCGACTCAAGCATTCATTTTTATTTTCATATCATATTTGCTTTCATTGCCAAATAACAAAAATATAGTTATAACATCTAGGCCTATATAATATATAGGCTTACATTTAATAGCCGATTATTTCATACCTAATTATGTCCGTTCTAGCTAAAATACTAGGCCTACTTTTCTCTCTACGTAGGAATGCTCTAATTCCTTGGTATAGGCTAGTAGGCCTACTATAATACTATTTTTCTACATTCATTTGAATAGGCCTATCATTAATCTTTACTTCCAAATATTCAATAACACAGCTCTACCAAAAAAAAAAAAATTGTTGCCCTGGATATCTCAGTGAATTTCTATGTTTTCAAGTGCACAGTTTACGAATATATTCATGAAAGTGCTGAATGTGCTCTAGTTTTTGTGATTTTTGCGTATCTTACATCTTAAACAGTAAACGGCTTGTTACTAATAACATTTATGTTTCCGGTCATGATTTGATTTCTGCGCATTTTTTCGCGTAGCCTATACAAATATCACGTGATCCCCACTCTCACACACCTCACTCCGCACATCGGCCGTGATCTCAGTTATTTGACAAAATTAAAGTAGGCCTACTCACGACGTGCAACTGGATATGATAAAACAATTCCTCAAAGCATTGGAAAAGGAAGGAGTATGTTTGAAATACATTTGTAGAAAATTTCCTAAGCTCAGTAGGCCTATGTAAAAGTTAAAAGGCGGAATATTTGATGGTCCTCAAATTCGGCAATTGATGAAAGATGCAAATTTTATCAAAGTTATGACTGTTTCGGAAAGTGAAGCTTGGAAGGGTTTTATATTGGTAGTAGAAAATTCCCTAGATAGGTAACTATAAAGCACTAAATTATAAAGAAATTGTGCAAAACATGTTGACAAGCTTCAAGTTAGGAGCAAATATGAGTAGGCCTATAAAGTTACACTTTTTCCACAGTCGCCTGGATAGATTTCTGGATAATTTAGGAAATTATAGCGACGAACAGGGAGTGTGATTTCACTAGGATCTACAAGTAATTCATCACATGATGGCAGATTACTGCTGGTCTTTAAAAAGAGATTTCCCCCAAAAATTATAGAAGAAAATCTTATAAAAGGCGTTTCACTGAAGTATAGCATGGGTTTTCCATATTTTTCTTTCTATTTACGTCGGTGTATACTAATTTTTCAAGAAACAATTGACATTATAAATATATCTGTTATATTTTTTCATATTTTCCGATTTTTGTAGTGTAAAATGAAAATAAAGATTAAAAAACCAGAGCAAATCTTCCAAAATCATTGATAGTTTCATGAATTGTGAGCATAAATATGTCCGAAATTAATCTTATATCAAAAGCAAAAAAGCCACTGTTGAACAGTGTAATTATTCATGGTCATTAATATTATCCACCAAGACGTGAATTGATTTAACATTTGATAATATTATTAAAACATGAGCCGAAAATTCCATCCCTGATATTAATTTTCTTATGATATTAAAAAAGAGCAATAAATTGAAAATTGTAAGACTTATAGATTTGAAACTTTAGATAAATTATTCATACGGGGTTATTTGGTTTTTACTAAAATTGTATATAAAATATAAAGTAGGGCAATTTTAATAGACAAATCATTCATTAGGCGTACTCTATTAATTTTTTTAAACATGAAAGTTTCTTAAATCAAATTTTCCAAGTTACGCAGGTAATTATAGAATTTTATAAAGGCTATCAATAATCAACTCATAAAAAGCTTGGAATTTTTTAACGAAAGATATACAATGAAGAACGAGCTCCTACAGGTTTGTTAATTCTGTTTACTTTACAAGTTGTGTCAACATAATGACATGGTTTTAATAATACTTTCTTGTGACAGTTGCCATGTCTTATCAGACACACGCTGTCATATTTATTTGTTCAATTATTTAAAAGTAACTTTACAAACGACTGACAAGTCGTCATAAAACATCAAACTGTACCACATTTCTATCCAGCAAACTTGTGCTTTTTTTTCCCCTTCACACAAGATTGCAAATTTAGATATGGCAAACAAACTGAACTACTTCCGTTCGTTGAAATAGTTTAATTATGTTGTTACTTCTAGTAATTCCTAATTTCTGTCTAAATTGTGATCCACGTGGTCCCATTAAGCTTTAAAATTAGAATTTTATTACGGTGTGAATAAACATCTGAATTTTTAGTCATACTCATGAGAAATTAGCTTATCAACACCATCTTCATCATCAAAGTCCATTCATGAATTTAGGTCATTTGTTGACATGTTTCGGCCTCAATAAAAACACCACCCAAAAGTCTTTTGAGTGGTCGTCCTAGTCTTCTTCTTCCTGCAGGTTGATAGCTTAAAAATTAGCTAAATTCTATGTTTGTAATTAGTTTATATGGCACTGAATAAATACCCACTATAATGCCTTCTTTGTAGAAGCGATCTTGTAAAGTGAACAAAAGTTAACAATAGGAATAAAATTAATCATATAGGCCTAGGCCTACAGAGAAACACAGAACTCTATCAATAACCTTTCATTTGTTATCCATGAATGATAGCTTTAAGTTTTGATATGGCCTAACATTGGCAACCCGGTGACTTATTAGGTCTAAACAGTAATATGTATTAGACTTGTAGGGCGTTCTTTGGGTCGTGGTATGATATGTTCTGATAGATTATGAAGAATAAAATAACATACTATCAACTAATTAGCACATACAGTAAGTAGGCTTCTATTAACATCGTAACTGCAATACCAATAATATAAAAAAACTAAGGACAAAATATATAGACTAGGCCTACTTGACATTAAACTGTTGTACTGTATAGTGCACTGTGTTCTTATTAACACAATACGTACTGTTTCTTACTTTAAATGAGCTGTTCGAAATGTCGACCGTCATGATCATGACAAGCTGTAGCTTTTATTTGTATTGTAGTTTATGATTTTTATAGTAAGCCTACTTACTTCAGGTGATAAGTCGAAAAAAAAATTTGCAATCTATCAAAACCCATCTTCTCACAGTCAAAATTAGTTATATGGTCCAATGGATCCGTGTCCCCGTAAGATATGCGAACTAAATCCTACTTCCATTTATGCCTCGGTAAATTATTTCCCTCCCTGCATTCCTCTCTCTCTCTCTCTCTCTCTCTCTCTCTCTCTCTCTCTCTCTCTCTCTCTCTCTCTCTCTCTCTCTCTCTCTCTCTCTCTTTTGTATCGCTCTCGTCTGGCACGCCAATGTTTGTCAACGCAACTCACAACCTTCGTGCATTATTCAATATTCAAGAACTATGTCACTGGGGAAATTTGGCAACATCCCTGCTTGATGGCTGCTGTTTGACGTAGTGGGAGGGGAGTGCGGTGAAATGGTGTGGGTATAGACTTGGTACTTTTCTAAGAACGATGTCAGCGCTATAGGGGCACAGATCCGTTGGTCCGAGTATACTCGTACATGCGTAAAACATCAACAATTAATACTCTGTAATAAAACACTGGAGATCAGGGCTCCTATCAAAACATTCATCAGCACTCGAAACAACCTGTGAACGTTTATCGGTAGAGTTCTGTTTCACTCTGAATAAGTAATATGTAAAGAATTAATTTTTTTAAAGGAGATATAGCCTACATAAAGTTATCCTAGTTAACTCCATTTTCTTACGTCCTTCAGACTTCTTATAAAAGTTTAGATCCATTAAAATAGTTACGTTGGCCTATTATTGTGAAAAGTGTAAGTTTGTTTTCAAAATACGTTCTGGCGTCATGGTTCGATTTTGCGTCAGAGACAAACAGAGAAACAGACAGATACATGCAGGTAAGGAAGTGCAGTCTATTGGATTCTTCCTTTTGAAATCTTCTTTCATCGTGCGCACCCTCCTGATTCCAAGCAACATTGCACAAATACTCTAATTTACTTATTTTCAACCTGGTGCAACAACCGACTTACTCAAGAAAAAAAGTCTTTGTATTATAGGAATCAGACCAGTGCTTATATATTGTAGTCTAGCTCAATATAATCCGTCCATTTGAAGATGCACAACATTGCATATTAATGACAATCCACTGAATTTGACAATTATTATCTTAAGTAATGCCATGAGTGATTTCCAAATTTGGAAATCAAGAGTGGCATTTGTTAGGACTATTTAACGAATAAAATTAAGCGGTTTACTCACAAAGCATTATTTAAATATAGTTATTTCAAAATATTTATATAGGCCTATTTATTGTAAACGGCGATGTTTTGAAAACAAATGAGAAACGTTTGTTATGCTTCATTTGTTCATCACTGCAACCGGATCATATTATTTATTGCCAAAGGATCGCAATATTGTAAGAATGCACCCTAGTGGAGATAAAAATTAAATACATGAAACTGTTTATAACCAACATTATTTCTTACAGGTTATTAATTCATTTCTGATATCCTATGATTATATTTTTCTGGAACGTAAATTCCTGGGAAAGAATACATTTAAGAACGTGCAAACAGTGGTTTCTTTTTATTGTGGTATAATCAATTGCTACATTTTCTCTCTATCTACTATCTCGTAAGCGATACCTGTTTACATTCGTGCACTAGGCCTATATATACATATAATCTGGTAGCCACATGCATTCTAGAATTCTTACAACTTAATATACAAATTGTTGTATTCGACTTATTTCTCTGAGAGTCAGTCACTGCAAAATAATATTCAGATCTATTCAGAATGTTAAAAAGGAGGAGCTTGATTTTAAACTGATAAAATTAAATTTATACAATCCAGGAGAAAAACGACTGTGATTGGTTGTAAATCAAAATTCATTGAAATGTGATTGGTCATTGACTCCTATTTGGGGCATGAGTTAAATAGTCAATATAAACCATGAGTAGACCTATTAGTCTATAGGCCTATAATATAGGCCTATTCTTGGGTGATGCTGATACATCAAATTCACCATAGCCTATTTAATTTATGCTTAAAATAAAAAAATAACAAATGTCTCACGCGGGAAGTCCTTGAACTACGGAATTTTTTGAAAATCGAATTTTTGCTCTGATGTCGCTGGTTTAGAAATAGCCTATTTACGTATATAGGCCTACATATATAGGCCTATGTTTTGTTAAATAGGAACTGCAATAAAAAAAAGACGCTAACCGTAAGAGAGTAGGGCTACATATTACTTATTAGTCCTACTGTATAATTTGACTCAAGTTTAAATATATACTGTTCCATTTTTACATGATTTTGATTTTGAAAAACATTAAATAAATTAAACAATGTACCTTATAGGATACATTGCCAATTTAAGAGTTATTTAATTTAACAAATATTTTAAGGATTTTAAATAGGCTACAATGAGGGTAAATCAAGCTTTGCCAAACATGAAACATAAAACTTTGCCAAACATAAAAACAGCTCACACATTTAATACAATCAACAATGTGTTATCGATTATAGACAAAAAGAACAGTAATTCGAGAATTAATATCCTCAAATAAATTGAAATATTAAAAAAGAAGAAGAAGAGAGAACAAGAACATAATCTACTAAGTGAGAACCCTCTATATAAAATTTTAACCAATAATAGTTAGTATTGTTTACCTGGTTGAAGTCGACCGAGATCTCGGTACGATTTTTATTTTAATTTTTACGTAGTGTCCTCAACAGTGTTTCGTAATGCATTTTAAATTTATTGAATTATGGTCCTATGAGACATTGTTATTTTTTTATCTCATGTTCTGTCTTAGCGAAATTAAAAGGGATAGTATGAAAAAACAATTGGCAACATTGGAAAGGACATAGGTATTATGCATTTTATTGAATAATCCTAAAAGCCTAGATTTCACGTCCCTTATGTAGTCCTACTGCATGAAAATAAGTCCAACATTCGCCGTTAGGTCTATAATTATAATCTTTTGCGCAAAAGTATTTTTAAAATTAAAATATAAAATTATGGAATATTCACCTGAAAGGTCCATCTCCTCAACTTAATTAATTATTTAACTGTAGCGCTTTCGGGACTTGTCCCATCATCGGCAGGATTCAAAACTGGTGTTTCACTGAAGATCTGGTAGAGGGGGTTACATGTATTGGGTTCGTGTTTCGTTTATCAGATTGTCGTTTTTGTGAGCTGCTTTCAGAATTTGTAAAATTTGCGGCAAATAATAATAAATTATTAAAAATAATTTAAAAAAAACTTTAAATTCCCGTGAGAATAGGGACAGCAACAAATCGCTTGGTTGCATAGTGACGGAAAATTACCGTAGTGAATGATGATGATATCAGCCAGGAATTTCACAATATTACAGTTAGACAGAATACTTCTTGATGTGTAGAATCAGGTAGCTACAAGATCAACTACGTATGTCTAATAAATTAGGCCTGTAGGCCTATATTTACTTTAACTTATTTTTTCAATTGAGTATAATTTTTAACTAAAGTCTTGATTCTGACGAAAAATCAAAATAAATTTACAATTTTTCAAATAAAAAGCTCACCAATTACAAAATTTAACAAATAACATTAATGTATGTAAGGTTATGAAGATAATAAAAACAGTGACCCCACTACAGGCCATAGACCTTTTAGGAGTAGGAGGTTAAGTCTCCCACTCATTCTAGACAATCGGCACTTGATGTCAACCGGGTTGTCAGCCCTAAGTGACGGCCGACTTTATCCCAAGAACAAGCGTCCGTTAGAGGCTGAGTCGACCCCAGGGCCATGGTGCCTCCAGAAGATTTGGGTCAGTTTAAATATCCTGTCCCCATCGGTACTGAAATACTCGACCTTCAGCACTGCCTTAACCACTGCGCTACGGGGTGACCCTATAAAATAATGAAAAGAGGAAATATTTGTGTTGGTTAATCATATGGTAATTATACAGAAGTCAGAGGATGATTTACAAAGAGCCATTTACACGTTGAATCAATTAGGACTCTATCATAATCTCAAAGTCTCAACTTCAAAAACTAAAATTATGGCTTTTCAGGGCAAAGTGTCAGTCAGAGCAAAAATAGTAATCAATAATGAAATAATAGAACAGATAGCACACTTTAACTATCTTGGTTCAGATATAACATAGGCCTACAGCTACTATTGAGATATACATAATAAATTAAACCGATATCAAATGATGTGTGGCACCATAAGAAGAACCCTCCGAAAGACTCGAAGAGAAACTCAGCTCAGGTTTTATAAAATTATGGGTGTTCCTGTTCTTTTATATGGATCTGAATCTTGGGTACTTACAAAAAATATATCTCATACATTCAAGCCGCTGAAATGAAATTTTTAAGATCCGTAAAAGGATGTACACGCATGGATAGATTACACAATAAATCAATAAAAAATGAACTGGAGATATTTTCAATAGTCGATAAACTAGAAGAGCACAAATACCAATGGAAAGAACATTTAGACAGAATGAACAATACAAGATTACCCAAAAAGATCAACACCTACAAACCACATGGAAAAAGATCTTTGGGACGGCCAAGGAAACGATGGACTTGAGACAATAACAGGTCGCATTGACCTAATCCTGGAAAGGAAGAAGAAGAAGATGGCTGATTCTAACAATGACAAGTTCATCATCATCATCAACAACAAGGATTAGGCCCAATGGCCTGTTCCGATCTCATTATAGGTCGAATTGGTCCTTCCATCTCTTCAATGGTCTTCCCAACGTTCTTCTCCCTTTTGGTTTATAATTATACATTCTTCTTGGTATGCGCTGTTTATTCATTCGTAATACGTGCTGAAGATAAGCATTTTGGTAATATTTTATTCTTTCACAGAGATTAGGCCTAGATATAATAATTTCTGTTCTTATATTTTCGTTTTTCTTTTTATCGGTCCTTTGGTATCCTGCTATTGCTCTCAACATCTTCATTTCTGCAGCCTCTATTTGTTTACTATCTGCCTTTGTTAATGCCCAGGTTTCACATCCATATATAAGAGATGGAACTGCCAATACTTTGTAAAACTTCAAAATAATAATAGTTCGGATAGGAAATTATTCAAGGTAGGCCTATGATAGAAAATCCACAATTTTTTACATTATGATAAGCCGTAAGTACAATTAAATGCAATTTCATTTCTACATGTAGATAATAAACTTATGGAAAAGACCCTATACAGCACAATAATTCAACTCTTATCCACCAGCAAAATGATCAGATACTTTGACAGCTGATCTTGCTATGGTTAATTGATAAGATGTAGAGGCTTTCAATTTAACGATGCTCTTCAGTAAGTCATCTTATCTTTAGCGTCGCAATTTAAAGCTGTTCGTGAAAGGGTCAACAAATTTTGATCAGAGACTTCTTATAAAGGAAAATGTGAAATAAGAACAAAAATAGTGATAAACAATATAATTATAGACCAAGTTCAGAATTTTAATTATTTGGGATGTCATTTAGGTAATGACAGAAATTTAGATAAACACACTAAAATACAACGATTCAATTATCTATGTGGCACAATTAAACGCACTTTATTGAATAAAACTAGAAAATAAACTTTTAAAATTTTACAAAGTGTTGGCAGTTTCGTCTCTTATCTATGGATGGTCCCGCGCCGTAGCCGAGCGGTTAAGGTAGGAAGCCTTGGCGCAGAGCTACGGGACGTGCGCTGGTTCGAGTCTCCATGAGGGAAGAAATTTTCTCATGGTATTTCCGCCAGTATGGGACCGGTGCCCACCCAGCATCGTGAGGCAATTGGGTAGCTACAATAAGTAGCGGCTCCAGGTTGAGGAACCAGCTATAACGGCTGGGGGACTCGACATGCTAACCACATGTCACCCCTACACTGGCTGTTGATCATCTACCTCTGTGATTGACACATGTGGATGTGAAGGGCCAGCAGCCGGCTGGTAAAAGGGCAACCGCTGAAAAGTGGAAAGACCCTCAATCAATCGGATCTATGGGTGTGAAACCTGGATATTAACAAAGGCAGATAGTAAACAAATAGAGACTGTAGAAATGAAGATGGTGAGAGCAATAGCAGGATACCAAAGGACCGATAAAAAGAAAAACGAAGATATAAGAACAGAACTTAATATATTTAATCTCTGTGAAAGATTATATTATCAAAATGCTTATCTTCAGCACGTATTACGAATGAATGAACATCGCATACCAAGAGGAATGTATAATTATAAACCAAAAGGGAGAAGAATGTTGGGAAGACCATTGAAGATATGGAAGGACCAATTCGACCTATAATGAGATCGGAACAGGCCATTGGGCTTAATCCTTGTTGTTGTTGATGATGATGATGATGACTTCTTATAATAAGGATCGAGATAGGCTACTTTTACGTGCCGTAAATCTGCGCACACGGCACCCACGGTTTTACTTCCTTTCATAAAGTAGCCATAGGCTAATCAGAATTTTTACTTCCTTAAAAATCCATGGACCCCGGCAGATTTGAATCCGCAAACCTCGAAGCCATATGCAAGTATGTTAACAAAAATTCCAACGGGACTGACCGTAACACTGGAATAGACCTAAATGTTTTTTTCCAGAGGTAGGGCTGCTACCTTTTAGTCTCTGGACAGACATTAGGATACTGCATTTACTCAGTACCCGATGAAACGGTTATACCGCCGTGACTCGGTCCTAAGAGCCTCGTTTGTGAAAACGGGTTTGTACCACGAGAAGCTGAGGATGAGAGTTGGGTAGGAAAGGTTATATATACGTCAGTATTCATTACAACACTTCATTAAAGTGAAAAAAATGCGGAATTATCACATTTTTAATAAAAATAAACATTTTATTCGTAAATAAAAAGTTGGAATGTAAGTCATAAAAGTGGTAAACTGTCACGAGGTAATAAAAACTGATAACTAATGTGCCTACTCCCTGTGGCATTATCAAATCCCGAAGTTCATGGCTGCCTGGGCATAACTCGCTATACAAACATATCTTGAGCTAATATTTTTCTAATCGTTACTTGCATAATTAATTAATTAATTAATTAATTAATTTCCTTCAAAGAAGGTTAATTTCATTCTTCCACGTTATATATATATATATATATATATATATATATATATACAGTCCACCGCTGTGGTCTCGAGGTAGCGTGCTGCCTTGTCACGCAGCGGGCCCGGGTTCGATCCCCAGTCGGGGCAGTTTTTCTGGGTGAGGTTTTTTATCGGGGGTTTTTCCTCACCTGTAAGACAAATGTCAGGAAAACTTTAAGGTCCAAACGGTCCCCGAAATCATATGGCCATGATCATCATCCTTATCATTATCACTATCATCCTTATCATAATCATCATCATCCTTCACCGGTGTGGAAAGCAACGGGAAGCTACCACACCTACACAATTCCCTAGTAAAGCTGCAAGCATAGCATGAAAATGTTATGATTGCAGTGAAGGACCTGCCTTCGGGCAGAATTACTATGGATGGATATATATATAGGCCTAGCCCTACTCGACCAACCTACTGGGCGCTATAACTCTGTTTTCTTTTAAGCAGTTTCCATATCTCTGTTATATTTGATTTCTCATTCGTGTCACATATCCTGCCATCGCGTTCTTCGAGAATTAACTGTTCTTATCTAATTTCCTATAAATATTATAAAACTCATTCTTAAGCAGTTTCCTTCATTCACCTTCTTGTACGTTTTTCTTTGGCCCAAATAAATTTTCCTTAGCACTATATTCTCAAATAAGTCTACTGATAATATTTTTTCTTTTCTTAAATTGATAGTTTTTCAAAACTATATAGCCCAATGATGCTGGAAGAATCGCCATTCT